>WOXC01011673.1:32500-97500 GCA_011680675.1 Gymnobelideus leadbeateri | reverse complement strand
GGACCTCATTCCAAGAGAACACTCCTGCAACCTTGAAATGATGGAACCCAGCTACTGAGCCTTCTTTGGGGAAGCCTTCTTCTCTGGGGACCATATTGCATCAAAGCACATGATTCTTGTTTAATATTCTCCCTTCCGCTCCTCACATCTAAGCTCCAATACACATGAATTTCAAAACATCTATTCTCTGAAATATTCTATCAAGGAATTTGATGCAGTTCCAGCGACTTTCTGCAGAGCCAAGGAACAAATTGTGAAGAAGGACATCTGGCTTCCCATAAACCATGGGGTCATTTGTTTTCCATTTTCCTTTCCGTGAATCTCCCCTCCTTTTTTGTTTCTAGCAGGTTGACTAGCCTATGTTAACTCAAATTAATAGACCTAGCAATAGAAAGCAAAGTAGCAAAGGAAAGGAAACAAAGTGCCAAACATGAATGTCTGATGTTTCAAGAGGAAATGCATTTATGTTTTGTCGTGCACTTTATTATTTCTGGCATTTTGATGTAGCTGAAAATGGAAAAAACAAACCCCACTATGCAGAATATTGACATTCTTGGCTGGTGGAAGGTCAATATGTTGGATGTTAGAGCATCTTGAGCCAATGCAGATTTATTGTCTTAGCTATTTATCACAATACTTAAAGTCAGCAAAAGGGAAAAAAACCTAATAATAATCCCCATGGAGAAAGTCATACAGAACTGAACAAATGAATTTCCAGGAGACCATGATGTACTAAAGATGGAATGTGAATAATTGTATTGCCAAAATAAATACAATTGATTTTTAAGCTATTTAAAAAAATAATCAACCACAGAAAATAAATTACCCACATGAGAGGAGTTAGATGGTAGGGAGACCTGCTAGAATTGAAATATTCCATTTCCTTTTAAAGAGAAACACAGGGAAACGTGGCAAATCTTTAAAGTTATCAGCACATGAAGCAAAGAAAACCCAGGGTGCTTTTGTTTACCTCGGTCTGGTAGACGTCATACAAGAATCCTACCCCACTTGAATAAAACTGGCACCTTCCAGTGTTGAGAGGCCTCGGTTCCTGGGGGCAAATAAACAAATAAACATAATTGAAATAAAACTGCTTTTATATCTAGTCCAAGAATAACCAGAGATAACATTAGTTCAGTCAGTCAACCAGTCAATGAGGCACCATTTCTCAACTTTAAAGAAAAAGGTGCCAAAATACATAGGAGCAAGACTAAGGAAGTGTTTTTCTGTCCTCCTACCCACTATACTCTGTGCAGAATCTAGCTTAGCAAAGGATCACAGTGTCCCAGCACATTGTGCTAGGGGGTAAAACCCCAACATCTGTGTCTTCCATCGGTCCAACATGATTTAGGTGCAGAGAAATGGATCCTATGCCCACTTGAGATTCCTTCCTATGATTCTATTACACCAATGCCCTGCTATTTTTATCGCCAGAAGACTGTCAGTGGAAATATAGGGTGTGCCATGCCATACATAACATTTCTACTCATGGAAAAAAAAAGTAAGAAAAGATAGCAAGGATGGTAAGTGAAAGATTAGGACAGGATTTTCCCAGAGCATAAGTTACAAACCTTGGGAAACTCCATGAATCCTTTCAAGATATAGGGGCAACCTTCAGAAAATCAGTGCTTTCTTAAATAATGGTGTTGAATGAATACTCTGAAGATCCCATTCATTATCTATGAAAGCAGCACACAATGGGCTGTGCTGAGACAGAGGAATAGGAATAATCTTTACTTCAATTCCATTCAACAAACATTTATTAGCTCCTATTGTATGCAGAGGCTAAAAGAAATATAAACTTTAGGCAACATACTGTCCCTGCCCTCTTGGAGTTTACATACTGGGAGGGAAGGGATGGACAAAACATTAACTCATGACTATGACACACAAAAACACATAATATATGTATATTGCATAAAAGAGGTACAAAATAGCATTCTATATGAAATCTGTTATGCTTTTCCAGCCAATGGTCTAACTGCACACCGATATGGAAATGATTCATATTGGTAACCAGTTGTTTCTCATCTACTAGGTTAAAGTTAATTTAATTTTCTTTGTGTATGTGTGTGACATTATGCAATGCTTACCTTCTGACTCTTCTTGAAGAAATTCTTCATTATATATATAGGTATGAGATTTTTAACCCCACGCTTAGTCTTGTTTTTATCAATATTTTTTGTTTTTAGGTCATTTTCATTTCCCCAAATTTCCCATTCCCTTTCATATACATCAAGCCATTGCTTGTAACAAAGATTGAAAAACAAAAAAGGGGAGGGAAGAAGCAGTTCAGCCAAAACAACCAATGCATCAATGATATCTGACAATATATGCGATATTTTATATTCTCATAGCAGTCTCCCTCACCCCCTTTTCACTTCTGCAAAGAGGAGAAGAAGATACATTTTCTCAGCTCTTCTCTGGAGCTGACTGCTCACAATATTCAGTATTTTTTTTGTCGTTTTTTTCCATTTACATTGCTTTAGTAAATTCACATATTGTTTTCTTAGTTTTTCTGGTTCCCACAAATCATACAAACTTCTGTCCTCTTCTATTTCTCAATCTTCAGCCATCATTTCCAACAAAATTTTCCTTATTTGTCCTATGCCATCCCCTGCATTCAAATCACTTAGTATTACAGTATAGGTTGATCATATATTCATACATAAAATATATATTACATATGAGTAATATATAGCAATATTTATCTGTCATATTTGTGTGTATATATGTATATATCAATAGCTATATTTTAGAAGGTCTTATGAAGTTCTTCATAGAATTGTTTCCTTACCCTCTGCAACAGACATTATCATATAAGCTGCGACTATCTGCATGGTGAACTTTTTGTTTAGGCACAATAAATTCAGTTCAATGTAACCCACAAAATGTTTTTTTTTGTTATAACCAATAAATATAATTTTGCCAGTGGTCTTTTCATCTTTCCAAGGAGAATCTGTGAGCCATCTTTCCATTTAGGTACAACATCCTTATGATTTCTGGTTTTCCATAGCATAGGAATGCCAGTATTGCTAGGATTCTCTTCCTCTAGCAGTAGATCAACTTACTGGTCATTAGACAAAGGGCCCTACAGTAGAGCATACTTGAAGCTTTGCCACAATGGGAAAATTGTTGTTCAGTTATTTCAATCATGTCTGACTGTTCATGATGCCATTTGGGATTTTCTTGGCAAAGATACTGGAGTGGTTGACATTTCCTTCTCCAGCTCATTTTACAGATGAGGAAACTAAGGCAAGCAGGGGTAAGTGACTTGCTCAGCATCACACAGGTTGAATACTGACATTTAAATACCAATAGCTAAATTGATATTAAATACAGTTAAATAACTATGAGACTATCAGCACCTTCTCCTTTCCATATATATCAATATGCCACCATCATTGCTGAAGTGGAAGGAGGCTGCACAGGACCAAGGGCCATTTTGTATTTGTTTGGTTTTCTATATTGTCATGACCAAAGAATTCATCACCAGGATCAAATGAGATAATGCTTATAAATGCGCTTTGCACATTGTTAGGCATATAGTAGGCACTTAATAAATGGTTATTTCCTTCCTTTCCTTTGTTGAATGTACTGTCAGAGATCTTCTCTGCACTGAGCTAGGCTGGTGCTTAGGTAACAGACACAGATTCTCGCAGAGACTTCCAAGCAGAGTAGAATATGCCAGAGATTGTGGTTCACTGGCATAGCCTTTGAGAACCCAGAGGCCCCTCTGGTCATGAGGAAGCATTGGAGGAGACTCTTGTTGAGGGTTATTCCATGCTACTACTAACTAGGATCTAAAGTAGAAAAAGAGAAAATGAACATGAGTATTAAAGAGGACAAAGAGAAAACTCTCCAGTCTCCCCTACCAGTGTCCATTCTTTTTCTTTCCTCCCATTCCTCCCCTATCCCTTCTCTCAAATATGGCAAGGAGGATGGGACTGGGGCATCTGAAAAGAGGCACTGAATCCTACCTAGAGACCTACTATGCAGCCACACAGGGGCTCTTCAATAACTTGCTTCTGGATCCCTAAAGTTCCTTTTTTGGCACTGTTATTTTTTATCTTTTTTGCAAAAAATACAGAGTGCTTCAAGAATTTGTTTGTCATTCTTGCTCAGAGGCTAACCTTCTCTATCTCATTCTAATTTTAATATACATGCTGCCAAAAGGAGTACCATTTTTTTTTATTGGAAAGCAAGGAAAATACCATTATCCATGCATATTCAACTAATGTCAGTTGGAACTATTTGTTAATTAATTCTATTAAGCCACTCTGACTGAGGGATTATATGACCAGTAATAGATAAGCTTCTGGGGGCAAAAAACTCATTCCATCTGCTTGTCCCTCTGTATCAGCAGCAGTGCCAAACAGTGCCCATCGTGAAGGCTATAGAAACAGCTCATAAATAAAGGTTCAGACTTACCTCTAAGTCATGGTCAGAAGGCAGGTGACTATAATTCACAAAAACACATAACAAATGTATCTGAGAGATATACAACAGAGTGCCTGACCATCATTTTTGTGAATTCCTTTGGGATAGATCCAACCCATCAAGATTAGTTTTAAAACAAATCTTACTCATTAATTCTAGGGTGCAATTAACTCTAAATGACTGGTGTCTGCTCCTTGTTGATTGTCATATTGGATTAATGATCTAGGCATGATACAAAACTTCCATTTCTTTATGAATCCTCTTCTTAATGCATAAGTATTGATGATGCATTTTCATGATTTATGTTTACTTTTTACTGATCAATCATGATTACTGTCCTGATAAATAGGACTTATTAGCTTGAATTAAGCAAATATCTTATTTACTGTTTCCTAGCTGAATCACATTAATTTCGTTTCAATTTAATGTGAATCTGGAGTTTGTATTTTAATGGTTCTGACTTCCTTATACTCTAGAATCAACAGCACTATTCTTTGTGCATTCCAAAGTTCATGACTCTGAATTTCCACTATCTCAATAATAATTACCTACTATAATAAGTCATCCATCTTCCACCATGTTGAAGCACCACAGTTTGAATTTTTCTAGGGAATCAAGGGCCAGGGAGGGGAATAGGTCTTTAGAGTGCGTGCCAAGCACTCATTTGATCCTCACAACAACCTTTCAAGGAAGATGTAATTATTATCCCTGTTTTACAATTAAGGAAACTGAGGCAGGAAGAGGTGAAGTGACTTGCCCAGGGTCACCCAACTCGTAAGTACCTGACACCAGATTTCAACACAGGTCTTCCTGACTCCACTCTATTGTACCACCTAGTTATTCCTTAGGTGGACAAGAATGGGATAACTTAAAAGCAATCACACAAGTTGCTTCAGTTAGAACTATATATCTCATCAACTGCTACTCCTGATGGAAGTAATCATCTTGGGACTTCATCAACTAGTATTGAAGACTTGTCTAGTACTACTCATCTGATCACTGACATCTCTATGTACCTACACACAGACTCTCTTCATATCCAGATTTCTAAGAGAGGCTATTACACAATAGGGACTTTACTTGATTCCTGTGGACCCTAATTTAAAGAAAAAAAATTCAGACTTATGGTTTTATCAGTGTAGGGAGGTCCCACTATGGAAACTCCTGCCATTGCCTTAAGGACAAGGTCTGTCCTTGGCCCAGAGTAGGCACTTAATAAATGCTTATTGGCTGACTGATGTATATTGATAACTCATCTGTAGCATAATCATGGGACAATGGGCATTTAAGTGACTTGTTCATGGCCAAATAATATGTATTAAAGTCAACACTTGAATCTGGATCTTCCTGACTCCATGAAAATCCCTTTCTATCTGAAGGGATTGGCCCTATTTTACATTTAAGATTCCTTCTTCCATTGGCCTTTCATGTGAGTTCGTGTATCTCCCTCTGTATGAGCCCTAAGCTCTGGCATAAGAAATACATGTACATATGTTATTGCTGTTTTCCTAGGAGAGGAAGGAGTCCAGTAAAAGGGGTAAGTGTACTACTCCGCATTTATCTATAGGTGCTGGAAGGGATAAGCACTGGTCTGACCCAGTCAGACAGCAAAAGAATATCTGGAATAATGAGAATATTTGATGATTAAATGTATTTGAGGATTGGAACTTTTAGAGTTATTTATCTGAGAGGAAAACTCTGAGGTTCCCCTCTGTCTCTCCTATTTTAGAAAAACATCTCAATGGAGGTGGCTAGGTGGTGCAGTGAATAGAGCACCAGCCCTGGAGTCAGGAGGACCTGAATTCAAAACTGGTCTCAGACACTTAACACTTATTAGCCATGTGACCTTGGGCAAGTCACTTAACCTCAATTACCTTGCCTTCCCCCCTTCAAAAAATAGAAAAAAATCTTATGAAGAAAAGACTATTTATCTGGGAATCAAACCCAGAATCAGCATCATTCTTGACCATAGAAGGTATTTCATTGATCTGTACTCTGCAACTTCTACTAACATCCTTCTCCAAGGGCTCATTATAGCACTGAAGTGACCCCCTAAGTTCTCAGAGCATGGTGGCTTTAAGTATGGGAAAACTGGTCATCTAGTGAGAAATTGAGTGGGGTGGGGAGAGGGCACTGCAACCCATAAAGAACATCTGCTAAGACATAGAAGGGCTGCTGTCTTCATCATTGGGGAGAGTCTCAATGGAATTATAGGTCCTTGAAGTACCATGGAAAGAAGCCAAGTTGGTAGCATGGGCACTGCTCCAAGTCTATTACTGGATGCTAGGAAGGAGTCAAGAGACTGGCTTGGTGCTAAGGGACATTTAGTAACAGTGGCACAGCCTTTAATTCAGGATGAGTTGGAAGAACATAATACTAAAATGGTCATGATAATCATCTCAAATCATTTATAAAATTCCTAATTGCACATGGCATTGTGCCATGTTCTCTGAGTACTGGCCTTGACTAGAGCTGCTGCGTTCTTTCTGGCTTCTTCTTTTTATCTGCAAAGAGTTTATGGGAATTAAAGTTGAAAGAGGCCATAGACATCTAACCCTTCATTTTACAGATGACAAAACTGAAGCCCAGAGATGTTAAGTGACTTGTCATGGATCACAAATGTAGAATCTGTTGGCCTTTGTCAAGACAAGTTTATTGTTTTCTCTAGGACTTCACATAAATAGATTTCAGATCCTTAAGAACCAAGCTAATTTCTTTTCTAACATAGACCCTTTTAATCTGAAACTGTCCCAAAATGGACAATAGAACAAGAGGAAATGGCCATGGGTTGGTACCCATGGCAGAAAGGAATTATTAGCAGGCAATAAGATCGTTTAATTATGAATCCCTGAATCTTCCCATCCATTTAAGTGCTCTGATGACTGCAGGGTCATTACAGATAAGGAAACAGAGGCCAATGAGTTACCCAGCTCATGTGTGTTCAGAGTCTGAGAGGAGAGTCCACTTATTTTGAGTTCAGTGTTCTTTCCATTACTATGTAAACTATAATGAACAGTAGAACATAAGCCATATAAATCTGGAAAATCCAGCAAGGCAAACTAAATGCTGAGCTATATGGAAATATAGAGAGGTAGGTTAATTCAGTACATTTATCACCCTGCCAACAATGACCTTCTGATTACCCAGGGAGCCCTGATATCAACTCACAGATAGCTGTCCTAATTAGAGGGAGAGAAACATCAAAGTGCAAGTAATATTTATATCCTACATGCTTGGGAAGAATTACTTCAATAAATCATATTATTTAAAGGAATGAGAAAAACCAAAATGATAAAATTCAGGTGCCATTTTTACAAATGTAGCAGTAGACAGGACGTTTTTCTACTCTGTGAGCTTAATAAGCTTTCACAGTACTTCCCTTAACTCAAATAGGGAAGTAAGAAGACAAGTTGGGTAAAAACACAGAAAATCCCCAGAAGCAAAAAAGAAAAATTTCCTTCTGAACCAGGTGTGTCTTCTATCCCAAATTCTGGTTCATTCATGGAAGAGGAAAAAAATTATAACTAAAGAGGGAACTTTATGTTTTGTACTTCATACCACATGATATAACTGGATCCTTGTGACACATGCAGCTGTAACTAGAATAGTTAATAACTAGCAAATAGTGAATAATAACAATAATGAAGATGATGATGAAGATGACGACGACGATGATGATGATGGTGATGGCGTAGCATTTATAAAGGGGGCAGCTAAGTGGCACAATGTGCTAGCCCTGGAATCAGGGAGACTCATCTTCTTGACTTCAAATCTGGCCTCAGACACTTACTAACACCTACTCTAGGCAAGTCACTTCACCCTGTTTGCCTCAGTTTCCTCATCTGTGAAATGAGCTGGAGCAAAAAAATGGCAAGCCACTCCAGTATCTGTGCCAAGAAAATCCCAAATGGGGATACAAAGAGTCAGACAAAAGTAAAAAAAATTAACTGAACAACTGCAAACTTTTGCTTTACACATATTATTGCATTTAGTTTTTACAGTAATACTATAAAGGAGAGGTTATTATTATTTCCATTGTACAGATGGGTTAATCGAGGCTCAGAGAAATTAAGTAATTTGCCCAGGATCACACAGTTGTTATCTGAAGCATGCTTAAAACTCAGATCTTCCAGCCCTCAAATCTAGTGCTCCCCCACCACTCCATGCAGCTTCTCGTATGTTTCTGTGCATGGTAATGAAGCTTAATTGCTCCGCTTATAAGGTAGGATATAAGGAGAATGAAGTTTGACTCCTTTAGATTATGCTGGGTTTGGTGTCTTCTATGAAGAAAGAGGAGATTCCCTTTATGGAGTTTTACATAAGGTACCTGCACCTGCCCACAGTAAACAGAGGCACAGGAAAGGCAGCTTGGAATCTACCATGAAGCACTTTAGATTTCAGACCCGAGTTTGAATGGCTACACATGGCGTGTAGGAGAAGTAAGAAAGCCAAGCATTGTGGCATTGGTATAATCCTTTGCTTCCTTCCCTCCTTTCCCCCCATATTATAATAATATTAGACCCATAGGTGATTATCAATAATATTGAGCTTGTATTGGGTCTAGGGCCAGGGATTCTTAACTAAAGGTCCATGAATGTCCTGTCTACTTCTACACATGTAAGAAATAGCACATGAGTTTTATCACTTTGGTTTTTCTCATTCCTTTAAATAATCTGATTTATTGAAGTAATTCTTCCCAAGCGTGTAGGATATAAATATTATTTGCACTTTGGGGCATCTTCCCCTCCAATTATGACAGCTACCTTGTGAGTTGATATTGGGACTCCTTGGGTAATCAGAAGGTCATTGTTGGCAGGATGATAAATTACAATACTTTAATTTTTTTTAAATATTAAAATATAAAACTACTTCAACATAATTGTTTTGTTTTAGCATTCTATGTATTTTATTTTATGCATTTAAACACATTTTAAGAAGGTGCCTCTTGGCTTTATCATATTGCCAAAAGGAGTTATGATACATAAAAATTCAAAATTCTCTGTTCTAAGGGTTTATGATCAGCTCACATACTAAGCCATTATCTGAGGTCTTTACCTTTCTCCTACTTCTGCCTTGGGCTGGCCCTGCAAATGGGACTAGTTTCCAGGGAGGACTCTTTGTTCTTCCCACCACTGTGGCCCCAGGATCTGTTTTTAGCACTAAGCATGATTAGTTGGTTTATTGTTTCCAGAACTGCTTTCCACAAAAGACACAGAACGTGATGGTTAGCATGGTAAACCGATTTTATATGTGTAAATATAGAGAGAAAACAGTTACTGGGGGAAAGAGTAAACCAATTAGCACAGTCATTGGTACACATGAGCCAGAGATATACCAGATCTACACCTCTGTTAGCATCTATGCAGTTCATCAGTTCTCACAGTCTCTTTGGAGATAGATGTTGGGGAGATATGTTGAATATTGCTGTGACCCACCCACCTTTTTCTCCGTTACTTGTCTGCCTACCACTTGAACTCCATGCCTCCCTTTTCTCCTTCCTTATTCTTCCTAGAAATCTCTGCTAACCAGTCTCTCTCTCTCTCTCTCTCTCTCTCTCTCTCTCTCTCTCTCTCTCTCTCTCTCTCTCTCTCTCTTTTTCTCACACACACACTACAGAATTTTCCCCAAAACAATTCATTACTGTGTATTCCAGTAATCTAAGCCTCCCAAGGCAGGAACTACATCTGTATGGATAACATATGTACATTCATATATTCATGTGTGTCCAGAGTTACACCTCCACTCCCACCCTGAATATTGTGTCCTGGTCAGCTAGTCAGCTATTTGACTGTTCTTCCTCTAGTCCCAAATCTTATACGCCGATGAACAATCACTGATGTATAAATAAACTATATATTACAAGTAAGACTGATCCAAACTCTCCAAATTATGACCCCCCCAATGGCTGCCACAGGAATTGCAAAAACAGCTTCAAACTTTTGGAAAAATTGTGAATTTAGAATTAAAGGAAGGGAAAACATTGAGAAAAGCAGGAATAGCTCAAAACAGATGTGTTCCAGAAGGCAAATTTCTAAGTTAGGGATAGCTTGCTTATGTAGGAGCCACCACATCAAAATTGCTTCCCTTCTGTCCCCTAAAACATTTTTACTTATTTTTTTCTGCTCCAGATTTATCAAAGCTGATTTGACCCAATAGCTTAACAACCCTGCAATGTAGGTCGCACAGGTATTATTATCCCTATTTTACAGATGATAAAACTAAGGCTCAGAAAAGCTAATTACCCAAGGTCACATAAGCTACTAAGTGGATGAGCTAAAAATCTAGATCCCAGTCCCAAATTCTTTTTACTACATGACCACTGTATCCTGGTGTATGTATGCTTATGCTTGTATGTGTACACACATGCATATATACATATATGTAATATGTATATAGAGACACACACATGTGAATTTTAATTCACCTTAATATGATTTCTAGAGTAGGGCTTCTTTGTATCCATAAATTCTCAGGTATTACTCCCAAGATCTCTACTTCTTGAAAAGCAGCAGGAAATAGTGGAAAAGTGTTAAACTTGGGGTTAGGAGACACCATGGTTCAAAATCCACTTCCAACTCTTACTAGCTGTGTAGCCATTGATAAGTCATAATTTTTCTATGCTTCTGTTTCAAATTGGAATAATATCTGTAGCAGCTTACTTAATGAGTTATTTTGATAGTCAAATGAGTATATTTGTATATGTGTGTATACATATTCAATATTTTTGTAGACTTCAAAGCCCTATATAAAAGTCAGCTACTTTAATAGTTACAGTGAGATTCTAGTAACTAGATAAATTGTGAAGAAGAAGAAAAAAAAGAACAAGAAAGGCAGGGAAGTACAGAGAATAAGATGGTCTTTATTCAAATAAGCCACAAGGTTTGGTCAGTTTGCTATTATATCGAGCAAAGGTAAAATGATCAATGTTTCCATTAAAGGGAAATACGAAGTTTTTTGAGAGGAAAAGTGGCTTGGAGCAATCCTCTCCATAGAAGGCCCTATCTCCCTGAGGGCTGAGGTGTAACCCCAAGGGGTGTGACATCTATCAATCAGAAGCTGAGCTGCATCCAATCTGACCCTCCACATTCAATTGGGCAGGGGAGGAGTTATTCTTCAGTACAACTACACCTACCCTTCATCCATTAAGATTCAACACTTTTCCTCTCAGCACTCTTACTGCTGTGCAAACTCTCAACCTTCTGTTACCTCCCCCCCCGCCATCTGCCATCAGTGACACAGGAACCTCTCGGCAGCTTGCAGGTGCCACTGGGAATTTTCCCACTCTTATTCCCAGTCTTTTCACATCATGTCCCCAGATCACCTCATGGCTACAGCGAGAGAGGTCCTTGCTAAGAGAGCAGTCTACTCTTTGGGACAGAGACCTAGAAACAAGATCCCTGCCTCTCTCACACCCCTTTTTTGTTTTGGGTAGGACAGATGGAGTCACCATGGATGAGCAGATATGGATGGGCTCCTCTCCTTACATTATTTTTCCTCCCTCCCCAAAGCTTACTTCTGTTGAGGGCCCTACAGAACTTCAGGTAACCCAAGTTCACAACTTCAGTGTTAACTTTGTTTCCTCACTCTCACTCACTTCACACCTCCACATATCCAATCAGCTTCCAAATCTCATCCACTGACATCCCCTCTCATCACCCCATTTCAGACCCTCTTCACCTCTCCTCTGTACTACTGCAATAGCCTTGTAATAGATCTCCCTCAAATCTCTCTCCATTTCAATTTCTCCTCCTGTCAAAGTGATTTTCCTGAAGAGCAGGTGTAACTCTATTATGTTGTTGTTAGTCATTTTTCAGTTGTGTCCAATTCTTCATGACTCCATTTAAGATCTTTTTGACAAAGATACTGGAGTTATTTGCCATTTCCTTCCCCAGCTCATTTTACAGATGAGGAAATTGAGGCAAACAGGGACAAGTGACTTACCCAAGTTCACACAGCTAGTCTGTGTCTGAGGTCAGATCTAAACACAGGAAAATGAAGCTTCCTGATTCCAAATCCATGCTCTATTCACTTTATCATTTCATTGCACTATGTCACACCCCCCCCCAATTCAACCAACTCCAGTGGTGTTGTTACCTCTAGGACCAAATATAGACTCCTGTGTTTGCTATTTAAAACCCTTCATATCCTTCTTTTTGTCCCTCCTCATCTTACTGTCTGTACTCAACCTTGAAACCAAATTGTTATCCCTCACTCATGTGAAAACACAACTAAAATATCCAAACATGAATAGGAAATTATACCATCCACTAAGTATATGGATGGAAGGATTTACTTTGAGTTGAAAACAAAAACAATTCACTTTTACTTTTTTTGTGCATTGTATATACTGAGTAGACATAAACATGACTCCGGTTGAAAAGTATCGTTCACTGTTATTTTTGTTGTTGTTCAGTTATTTTTCCAGTCATGTTCAAGTCTTTGAAAACCCCATTTGGGATTTTCTTGGCAAAGGTACTGGAGCGGATTGCCATTTCCTTCTCCAAGTCATTTTATAGATGAGGAAACCGAGGCAAACAAGGTTAAATTACTTGTCCAAGGTCACACATCTAGTAGTAAGTGTCTGAGGTCATATTTGAACTCAGGGTCTTCCTGACTCCAGTTCCAGCACTCTACAGCAATTCCTTATTATTTGATTTTGCTTATTTACTTTTTACTTATTATTTGATTATTGTATTGTGTATCTTTCCATTAAAATTATCTTTTAAAAAATTGACCTGTTTTCACTAGCTTCATTGATAAAATTAACTCAACAATTAATTATTAATAAAAAGCATTACTTATAGTTATTATTTATAATAATAACTATAATAATAATTGCTATAAGTCCACTTTATCCCTTAGAACAAACACATTTTGTGCCAATTAATAAGTAAAATAATGTAACTATTTCATCTTTAGCTCATCCCTTTTAATCTGCATTTTTGTTTTACACAAGAGAAAATGCATGACTGCAATTAATATATAATTAAAATATTTAATATTTATATATTATATAATTTAAAAGTAAATCAACAGAGTATATAATTTTAAAATAAATGTTTAATTATATGTGACTAAATAATTAGATGTAGAATTCTATAATTTAAAACTATATCATTAACAAGTAAATATGTAATATATCATGTGTACATGCTCAAAAATTCTTTACTAATAGAGGTGCCAGATTTTCAAAAATTTGGGGACTAGTAGTTTCGTGAATGATTGTTATGGGAATGGGAATCTAAAGATCTTCCCTGCCCCAGGCCCTTTGATAGGCTTAGGTGACATAGAGAACTTTCCCTGATTTAAGAATATGCTCTGTCCCCTAATGGGTTGAATGTGGTCACTTGGAACCTGTGGTGGGAGGCTTGTTCTTCAGGAATACCCACACTTTGTTACTTTGTGATTGGGTAGTGGGTCACCAGGGTTGCAATGGTCTCTGACCCCGGAGAAAGCTATATATACCCTGATGTGAGGTTTTGCTGTGGGGTTCATTTTGGGAAGAGTTGTGTGATGTGGCCAGATGAGACTCTGGGCAGCCATTGAGCCCCCTGACTTTGAAAACACAAATGTTGGTGCTTCCCTCTCTGGTAACTGACTAGGTACGAATGTAATGGTCAGATACTGGGAAGCCCTGTCTGCTGATCTGTTTCTCTGTCTGCTTGTAACTTCTGTTTGTATTCTCTGAAGTTCAAGGTGCTGACTTTTTACCATGAACTAGGTAAAATGATATATGTTTGATTGATTAAAGTGAGATTGTTAACCCATTTTGAGTTGCTTTTCTTTGGAGAAGTAGATCTAAGAACCTGTGTTGGCAGCCACCCTGGGAATGCTAAGGTATTTGCTGCAACAATGACTGACAAACCTTGCAGTTAAGAAAATTTGGGTTCGAGTCCTGTTTTTGATACATATTGACTGAGTAACAATTGGCAAATCATTTAACCTCTGCTCACACATAACTTTAAATTGAAACTATAATTTATAATAGTTGCTCATAGAGGGAGTTTCTGCATCAGAATTCCCTCCCCTATATAAGCTCACAGGATAGGACCAAAAACAAAATATACCAAAAAAAAAAAAAAATTACTAAGTACTTAAGTTTGTAGAATCCCAAATTTACCTAAATTGTGAAGCTGTAGTCTAAGCAGACTACATGTG
Organism: Gymnobelideus leadbeateri; assembly: GCA_011680675.1. Lineage (NCBI taxonomy): Eukaryota > Metazoa > Chordata > Mammalia > Diprotodontia > Petauridae > Gymnobelideus > Gymnobelideus leadbeateri. The sequence goes on along the minus strand of WOXC01011673.1, from coordinate 82,902 downwards.
CCCTCTAGAGGAAAATTCATGAATCGTATTTCCTCTCTCAAATTAACCTAAAGCTTCAGGAGTTATTAAGGAGTAAAAAGCAACCTTTCTTGGTGTGAGAATTGGCAAATATTTACCTATCCACTATGATCATGTTTCTTCCAGCATTCTGTCCACTGCCACCCAACTGCTCCTTCCCAAACCACTCACTTCTCAGAATCAAGAAACATTTATTAAGCACCTACTGTGTACCAGGTATTGTACTAATTACTGGGAATACAAAAAGAGGCAGAAGACAATCCCTGATCTCAAAGAGCTTAAAATATGGGGCAAGGGGGGAGGGGGAAACATGGACAGACAGCATGTAAACAAATATATTACAAAGCAAGCGATATACAGGACAGACAGGAAATCATTAACAGAGGGAAAGCACTCGAATTAAGAGGTATTGCGGAAGGCTTCCAGCAAGAGAAGAGATTTTAGCTGAGACTAAGGGAAGCTGGGCAGGTCAGGAGGCAGGAGGAAAGGGGGATAGCCAGAGAACATGCCCAGAGCTGAGAGACAGATCGTCTTGTTCCAGGGACAGCCAAGAAGCCAGGAAGGACAATGGAAGAACACAAAGCAAGGCTAGCAGAAGTATTGGATCAAGTCAAAGAATCTGATCTGAAACAATCAACTGATGAATGATAGTTTTGTAGAATCTCTATCAAGTCCATAGGTCACATGGTATCTTAGTGAGGAGGTACCAGAAATACAAAGGAGATAGAAGTTCTCAGAGACTGGCCTCATTCAAGGAATCTTTGAGAATAAAGGGCTTTTCTAGGACTTGGAGAGGCAGTGTAGTGAACACAAAAACAGACTCAAAGTCAAGGAGAACAGGTTCAACTTCTGTCTTTGACACATTCTAGATGTGTGACTCTGGGCAAATCACTTGCCCTCTCACTGCTCTAGTCTAGGCAACTCTCTAAGACTCTATATTGTAGAAAAGATGCCAACCTGCAGTGGCTGAAATGTCCTCATCTGGGTGTTTCCTTTACCAATGAAATTAAAGGTCCAGTGCAGGTCTGGGATTTGGTGGCTGCTACAACAAATCTGTAAAGGACAATACTGTTCTGGCCAAAAATGCTAATGGTCTTCCCCTCCAAGTTGATGAAGGCAAACTAAGTCATCTTTTGCTTCAGTTTTTACCTAGCCTTTAATTACTGAATGAGCATTGTCTCAGACAAACTGAGACATTGGAAAGGCCTTAGCTTAAAAAGACCCAAGTCTCCCATTGCATCTAGGGCCATCCCAGTTGTCTTGGTCTATGGACTCTAATGATTCTGGAAGAGGGAGGTTCATGACTCTGCACAGCTCTGTTTCACTTAAATCAAATTCACTTGCAAGTCAAGACATCACCCTCTTGATGTCATTGGTAGTCTTCAAGAACAAAGGATGAACAACAAAGAACAAGGATGCTATGCAGGAGGACAAAATTGATCAGCTCAACATAAAAGCTCTGAAGCTATTTAAAGATCATTGGACTGATGAACATGCACAAGCTTTTCGTGACTTGTTCTATTGCCTCACTCATACAGTGCTGGTCTATACATACCCTTAAAAGGAGCTGACTCTGGCACACAAAAAAAGTGACACATCCAGGGACTTGCTAAGGATTTGAGGTTTTGTAGTAGAATAGGACCACAGCTAGTGCTGGGCCTGGAGTCAGGAAGATTTAAGTTCAAATCCAGTCTCAGACACTTACTACAAACTCTATGACCCTGAGCAAGTCACTTAACCCTGTATACCTCAATTTCCTCATCTGTAAAATGAGATGGAGAAGGAAATGGCAAACTACTTCAGTATCTTTGCCAAAGAAATCCCAAATGGGTTCATAAAGAGTCCAACACAACTGAAATGACTCAACAATAATACCAACAGGAAGATTCTATCACTGATGCTGAGAATTGAAAAGGTAGAGTGAAGGAGATGGGAGGAGAAAGCTGGAAACAGGGGCCGTGAGATGGCTATGTAGTTGCTTCTTTAGGGATATCTCACAGAATGAATCTCAAGAAAGGGAACTGAGTCTAGAAAACTGTCAGCCTCACCTTAGTATAATTGGAGCATTTAGACTAAGCCTGGCAAGCTAATGCATCTTACTGCTGAAAAGTTGCTTACTAGATCTTCTTTTCAACCTTCTTATTGCCTCCACCCCTTCTCTTAGGTCTGATGTCTAAGTTGACAGGTTTCTTGACTATAATTTAATCTTTGGTCTTTTATTTCGATTTGATTTCTCCCTCCTCACATAAAACCATATGCCCAAGTTTGAGATATTGGGAATAGCTTATCTGTGTGTGCAGAGTGTAAGTGCTAAATGAAACTAGCTGAAGTCTACACAGAGTATAAGATAGGGCAGGGCAGCCAGTCTCTGTTGATTTCTTCTCAATGGTTAGAAAAGACAAAGATCTCTTCCCTAGTTTGAGGACTCTGAATTTATCAACTTTCATAAATAGCATCAATAACCTCCCCCAAAAGGCATGGGAGAAGAGCAATATGCATCGGTGATACCAATCATGAAGGGGAGGAAGATGAGGGGAAGGAAAAGGAGAAAAAAGGAGGAAGAGGGGGGAAGGAAGAGGAGGAGGAAAAAGACATGAATCTATATTGATCTCTCCAGTGACACTTAGGGGTTTCCCATATCTGAGCAATAACTCAAGCTGCATATTGACACTAGTTCAGAATAATTCTGTAGTAAGAATATGAGAGTTACCAAAATGTTGTTGCATCTGCTAGTATAGGTGGATTACTGACAGGGCAATCCTCCATGCCATACATAAACTGGAGTGGTCTATGAGTGAAAAGTTCAAACACTGTGTCTGTGGAGCTAAATTTGAAGTATGAACATTCAACAATCCATTGACCTGTATTTTGACCAGTGTTAAGGAAGAGATGCTTCCGGTGAGTGCCGAGTAGCAGCAGCAGCTGATTATAAGTTCAGCATATAAGACTAGCCTAGGAAGACTAACATGGATATAAGAGAATATAAACTCCCTGAAACTTACTGTTACAGTGTATTCTTAGTGACTAGCGTAGTGCCCCACATAAAATAGGCATTTAACAAATGCTTGTTGAATGGGTAAACACAATGGAACACAGATGCTCTGTCCCATAGGTCATATGATGCCAAAGCAATGGAGATATCATAGAAAGAGTGAAGACTATTTGTGATGCCCAGGGAGTGGGGCTGCAATCCACCTGAAGTAGTCAAGAGTCTGGAATTTCTCCCTGAGAGCGCCTTAATATCATATGTGAACATTATATCACTGAACCAGTTTCCTTTTGCTTTAGATGTCCTTGGATGCCCAGTGGTGAAAACAGATATATTGCAAAAAGCTATCAGATGAATCAAGAAGCGAGGGAGAGAGTCTCAGGTGCATGTTACTTAGTAACACTAGGTGTCAAAAATAACACTAGGTGTCGCTATGGAGTCCCGGGGGCCCCATTGTTCTCAATGAAGTCAGGCATGGAAATTACAGGCAAAAAACAGGTTAGGCTCATAATCTTATGGGGACAGACCAAAAGGTCCACGATCATATTAATCCTGCCGTTGGGGCTGTGGTTATAAAACATATAAATAGATAGTGATTATATCCCCAGTGAGAGGGAGGCAGAGAGAGACATAGAATCAGATATCTACAGAGAGACAAAGACAGAGACAAAGACAGATTCAGAGTTTAACAGAAGAGCCCACTCATTGCACAAAGTGTCAAAGATAGGTAAGAGATAAGAAGATGCTGACTTTATAAGGATGAAACTGAATCAGGAAACTCAGCTGAGTTTATCTGAGCTTAGAAGGGATCTTTGTTCAGACTAGAGGGAAGGGATGAACTCAGAGGCAGAGCCTTTCCAAACTACTATTCCAGTTTGAAGGTTTCAAGAGGAAGAGAACGCACTTACAGGTGACTGATAGCCAGTCCAAGCCATCCGTAAGTTCACAATTGGGGTTACAGGTCATTGAGTGTGTTGGGTGCTACTAGTCAGCCCGGGCTGTTTATGAGCTCGGGAGGCTGTGGAAGAGTTAAACCTGTTTGAACAGTAACTTAACTGACATGATGCTTCAAGAAAAATAGGATCAGTGGTTCCTCATGTAAATAGATCAAGTTCATTGACAGAGTGTATATAATGTATACATCTGGGTGGTTTTGAGCACTATGGCTAACTACTTAGCTAACACCTAATGTTTATAAAATAATCTGAGTTTTTCAAGACAAGTTCTGCTGAAATGTAATAGGAAGGAAGGAAGGAAGGAAGGAAGGAAGGAAGGAAGGAAGGAAGGAAGGAAGGAAGGAAAGAAGGGAGGAAGGAAGGAAAAGAGGGAGGAAGGAAGGAAAGGAGGGAGGGAGGGAAGGAAGGAGGGAGGGAGGGAAGGAAGGGAGGGAGAGAGGAAGGGAAGGAAGGAAGGAAGGAAAGAAAGGAGGGAGGAAGGAAGGAAAAGAGGGAGGAAGGAAGGAAAGGAGGGAGGAAGGAAGGAAAGGAGGGAGGGAGGGAGGGAGAGAAGGAAGGAAGGACGGACCTCAGTTCAAATCTGGCTTCAGACACTTGCTAGCTGTGTGACCCTGAGCAAGTCATTAATTCTGACTGCCTCCATAAAAAGGAAGAATATTTATTTAGCATCTCCTATGTGGTAGGCACTGTTCTAACTGTTCTGCAAATATTAACCCATTTGACCATCACAACAACCCTGGGAAGTAGGTGCTATTAATATCCCCATTTCCTCAGTTGAGAAAACTGAAGCAGACAGAGATTAAGTGATTTGCCCAGGGTCACACAGTCAACAAATGTCTGATACTGAATTTGAATTTAGAGTCTCCTCATTCCAGGTCCAGCAATCTACCCACTGAATCACCTAGCTGCCTCAATATAGTCTCTATATCATTTCAGAGTATAATAGATATGACTTTCCAGTTTTTCCATAGCTGCCGTTCTGAATGGGTTGGACATATCCACACATGCAGTTGACATCAATTCTAGGCCTGGTGGCAAAACAAATATAATTTTCAGATATCTTTTCCCTAGTAGGATTTATTCTTCTCGTCACTGCTAAGAACACTTTATTCTTTAGCTGTCTTTTTTAATTCCATTGACTTTGTAGTCTAGGTGCTGTTCTTCAGATATTTTAGCTCATTAACTATTCAGCCATGATCTTCTTTATTAGGAGATAAGATGGGAACTGATTAGCTATCTTAGATTTAAGTACAAACACCAAATGTTTAATTAAACATATTAAACCAAATGTCTATCCGTTGATTTATTTCAAGGGAAAATAGCAGTTTATTGGTTTTCTTGGCTGTAAGGAGAAAGAGAATAAAGGGAGGGAAATCACGTATTCAGTTGATCATTCAAATAAGTTTCAAACTTTACTGTTTCCCTTATGGAGTCCTATTTTCCTCTTCACAGATTTGGATTAAGGTCAGCCAACTAACTGTAGATTCTCTTTAGAAAGTTGCCTGGGGGTCCTGAGAGGTCAAGTGAGTTGCCCAGGGTCTCACGGTCATTTTGCAGCAGAGGCAAGATTTGAACTCAGGTCTTTCTATTTTAAGACCTTCCCTATACACCAATCATTATGGGGGAAGAGGGAGGAAGAGGAGAAGAAGGAAAGGATGTGGAAAGGGAGGGAGACAATAGACTGCTTTGTAAATCACCAAGCCCTGCTAACAGTGACATTTCCTCCCTATTATTCTCATTTCCTTCCTCTGGCATATACACCCTCCACTTTCAGAAGGATTGCTACATTACTGGAAGAACTGTTAAGCAGGGAACTTTTCTCAATCCAAAATGCAAGAAGTACAGAGTCACACTTGAAACTTGTCTCCACTGCTGTGGACTGTGAAACAGGCATGTGCAATGTGTTGCTGCCCTAACTAATGAGAAGAAGGTTGGAACTTCAGGAAGCTCCTGAGCAACTTCATCACTAACCAAGGAAGAGGGAGAAGAAACCATGGCAACTGCAAATTCTAGTGGAAATTCTCCTGACCTGAGAGATAAGACTGCATAATTGGTATTCCTCTGATTCTTGCTGGTCTGAGCAACAAGCCTTCCTTTCTTAATAAAAATGTACATGAATAGCACAAATCTACCTTGTCATAATGGGCATGATGAAGATGCAAGCCTGTTTACATTGGTATAAAAAGGTGCAGAGAAGCAGATATGCCCCTAAAAATGACAAATATGACGAAAGCAGATAAATATTGAGAGATGTGTATGAACCCATAATGAGTGAACAAAGCAAAGCCAGGAGAATGATGTGCACAGCGACTGCAATTCTATAAATGAAAACAACGTCAAGATGCAGTTGAATAGAGATTAAATTCAATGACCAATAATGGTTTCAGAGAAGAGATGAGGAAACCCATCTCACTTTTCAGCAGGGTAGAGACTGCAGATGCTGCCATAGGCTTGTTTTAATTTGATAGCTTTTCTTTGTGACGAGAGGATTACATTGGAGGTGGGGGAAGGTATCTATTGGGAAATGACCATGGTATAAAAACATTGAAAGGCATCAAGAAAACTTTTTTTTAAAAAAAGAAACAAATGCATATACCATTTCCCAGTAAAAGTCATCATATAAAGGTTAATCATTGCACAGTTTAGCCCAGCAATTTTATATAAATTGATATATATATATATATATTACATATATATCAATTTATATATTACAATACATATGTATTACATTGTATAATTTATATATTACATATATACATATATTGCATATATATTCCATCAGAAACTTCCACCTACACATTCATTTTGGTGTACATTTTAAAAATCTTTTAATAGGGCATGCTGATTTTTAAATGAGCAAATAAAAAGGGAAAGCTAATAAAGTAAACAGAATATATTGTCTCTGCACCCATTCATTATTTCCACAGACTACAACTGGAGAAAAGACCCACTCATCCAAATGGAGTACACTTGTCCAGATGTTTGAACTATTTTTCAAACCACAACCAAGCAATGAAACGTGTAATACTAAAACACCTGCCAGTTTTAGGGCATTACAGTCCATAAGCCCAACAAATAAGTGGGAGTTGAGTATAATTAGATGAGGGTAAATCTAGGCTCCTTGAACTAACTATTCATCATATATAGTCTCCAGCTCATGGGCCTTCTTGGGCTTATGGACCTCATAATAAGCATAAGCAAGCAATGATGAAAATAATTCAAGTTGATGCACCAGCATCTCTTACAAATGATGAAATATTAAATAAATTCTACCCTATATATTCAAGACTCTCCTTGGGGAACTTTTTTAATTTCATGGGTACTAGTACAACATCTAGAACAACAACTAGTATTTCTATAGTACTTTACTCTAAAATTGCAAAGCATTTTACAAATAATACGCCATTTTCAAACTCACAATAAGCTGCTCTTATTACTCCGATTTTATAGATGAGGAAATTGAGGCAAACAAAAGTTAAATGCATGCCTAAGGCCATATAGCTAGTAAGTATCTGAGGCCAGATTTGAACTTAGATTTTTCTGACTCCATGCCTAGCTCTATTGATGGTTCCTCTCATTTGCCACTGATTTGTTATCTCTCTCACTATGATTGATTTAGCTCCTTTTCTGTTCGTACATTTCCTGAGTGATGTAGGGGATATCACCCTTCTTTAAAGGATATCACTCCTATACCTAAATTTGTTTCTATCTTAATCTTTCTTTGTTATTATAAACATTTATGAATGTTTTAATGCATGAAGAACATTTTTGTCCTTTAAGATTGTATGCTAACTTATGTAGTGGGTTTTTAGTTGGTTTGGGTTTTGTTTCATGGGGGGTTCCAGTTAAGGGGGGTGGAGGGGGCGGCTTTTTGGAACCTGGGTCTCTCTGTGTTGCCCAGATGGGAAGTGCAGAGACCACTCACAGGTTCTATTCCAACACTGAAAAGCAAGGGATCTTTGATTTGCTTCGTTTCTGACCTCAGCCAGTTTCCTCCTCCTTAGGCAGCCTAGTGGCCTTTCACTCATGGGGGCTCATCATACCTGTGCCTGACTTAGTGTGGATTCCAAACTGCTTAACCCAATGCAGCTCAGAACATGTGAACTCAAGCAATCCACCAGCTTCAACATCCCCAGTCCCAGGGGTTACAGGTGTGTAACACCACACTTGGCTTATATATCAAAATTAACACTACTATAACACAACTGTCTTACTTGCTTGTGTCTCTTCTGAACCTCCTGCTTTCTTCTGTGTATTTTAAAATATTCATTCACTCTTTCCTTCTTTTCTCTTTTCTTTTTTTTAAAGCAATTGTGGTTAAGTAACTTGCTCAAGGTTACACGGCCAGTCATTATTTGTGTGTGGGTTCCTTCTTTTCTTACTGTTTTGCCTTATAACATTTCTGGTAGATCACAATTGTTGGGGACAACTGCTTAAACTTGCCATGAGTCTCTTCATTACCCTTTGAGATGCTTGAAACTTCGAATCTTAGAGATTGTGGTACTCCAAGATTCACAATCACATACTATAACTGGAGGAAAAATGGAGGTAAAAAGATAGGTTTGATGCTGGGGAGTGGCAGGAGATTGTTGAAATTTTTATTTATTTATCTTTCAATGTCCCAAATACAATCCAACTAATTTTCTTCCTCCTATTCCATTTCAGACCCATTGTCCATCTGAATCTATCTACGATATGTAATGAATATAGGTACTAATGAACTATCAGAATGACTAGTCACCTAACTCATGTTGTAGTCTAGATAATAGGCATTCTTTAGCTATTTGGTTTTTCCTGTATGCATTGTTAGACCAACTTTTTATGAGCATTTATGATTCTCAATGAGGAAGCACTGAAATGTTCTGGAGCTTGACACAAAATCTCAATGTCATCTGTAATTAATGTCATCAGGAGAGCCTCTAAAGCAGAGAATTTTAAGCTGGGGTCTGTGAATTTAAAAAAAAATTTACAATTGTATTATAATATAATTAATTTCCTTAGTAATCCTATGTATTTATGCATTTAAAAACATTATTCTGAGAACTTCATAGGATTCACCAGATTAACAAAGGGAGGCCATGACAGATCAAAACTTGAAGAACCCTGCTCTATAGGAAATCCCTCTTTAACTTGTTCAGGGAATCCTCCACAATGCAAAAAACTGAACTTCTGATTAATTGTACTTTCTGGTTCCAGTCTCTTCCTTATTCAGTTCATCTTCCACACAACTGTCAAAATAACCTTCCTAAATAAAGTTCAGGTTTAAAATGGTGTTACCCTATCTCTAGGATAAATCAGAAACTCCTAAACTTGACATTTAAAGCCCTTCCCAAACTGGCTCCAGCCTATCTCTGCAGACACATTTCACATTATTCTCTTTTTCTATACTCTGCCTTATAGCTAAACAGGACTACTTGTTCCCTAAACTCAGCCCCTGTGTCCTTCCATTTTCTTGCCCTTTTGCCTTTGTACAGTCCACCCCCCATGCCTGGAATGCCCTCCCTCCTCACTTCCATCTTTTAAAATCCTTGGCTTCTCTCAAGATTCAAGTGCCACTACCCATTGGGAAACCTTTTCTGACTTCCCTGTTATTACTCTCTTCTCAAATTATTGTATATAGTGATCTATTAACACACTGTATCCTATAATAGAATATAAACCCTGAGGATGGGAATACATTCGGGGACAAACTGACCAACAGAGGCCTATGTAGGAGAGAACGTGGAAGTGTGCAAAGTGGGGAACCAGAAGGAAAAGGAACTAATCCATCATTAGAGGAGGCAGTTACACACTAACACAATCCGGCTGGTATGACCTTGGGAATCTACACAACTACAATTTCTTGGATTTTTTATTTATGTGGGTAAGGTTGGTCGGCCCATTGCAGAAAGATGCATATGAAGTAGGCTCTGTGGAGAGAGATTTTCTAGCACTGAACAACTGATTTCGAGTTATTACCCTGAGTTGTGATTTGAGTTATTGCTCACTGCAATTATACATTTAATTACTCATTATGTTTGATTTTTATTTGCATTGCTTGATTATAAGGCATGTCATCACTCAAGCTGATCACCAGGGCTTGATTATATAACTACATTGGGTCACATGGAGTGAAAAAGGCTTCTAAGAACCAATCAGTCGCATCTGTGGCTAAATGAATACTGCACATGCGCACAAGAAAGCTAAAGAATCCCCATTTCCGTGTCAGTAAGGGAAATATTTTGAGTTATATCAAAGAAAAGAAATTCAAAAGTTGATCATTGCTTGAAAACACTTTTGATTTTTTTCATCAGTATCCAAGTTCAGGATTTTGTCCAGACCTCTGATTTCACTGATGCCGGAAAATCCCGGGGAGGAAACCTTCCACCAGTGCAGAGTATCAGCTGTTGGTCATCTTAGGGTCTTAAAGAGTTGCCTAGGGCATTGTATTTGAATCCACACCTTTCTATCTATAGGCTGTCTCTTTGTAGTCTGATTAAGATATGATATTAAAGTTGAGGTAGCGAGGTGATACAAAGAATAGTGCACTAGACTTAGAGTGAGGAAAACTTGACTTCAAATCCAGCCTCAGACACTTATTATCTATGTGACTCTAGGAAAGTCACTTAACAATTGTCTTCCTTAGTTTCCTCATCTGCAAAATGGGGATAATAATAGCACAGTTGTAGTGAGGGTAAAATTAAGTATTTGTAAAGTACTTTTCAATGCTAATTATTACTGTTGTGGATCATGCAATCATTTTATTTATTTTTTTATTTTAAGAAGGGAAATAGAAAAGATCAAATGCCTATGACCATGTATTTTTTAAAAGGGGCACTTGGATACTTCCATAGATCCCCAATTTCACTGGGTAGTTCTAGGGAAGCTAGATGGTCCAATGGCTAAAACGCCAGGCCTGGAGCCAGGAAGACCTGAGTTCAAATCTTGCCTCAGGTACTAGCTGTGTCACTTAATACTGTTTGCATGAGTTTCTTCATCTGTAAAAATGAGAAGGAAATGGCAAACCAGTCTGGTATATTTGCCAAGAAAACCCCAAATGGGGTCAGAAAGAGTCAGATGTGCCTGAAAATGACTGGATGACAAGGAAGTGAAGTAGTCCTTTCTGCTAGCACAGATTGGTAAACTCCCCACACTTTCTCATGTGACTCTTGTCCTGGCCCCTCTAGAAATCCTCCACAGAATCTCTAAATCTTTTTTGTGCTTCATGCCCATCATGTCCAAGGAGAACACTGGAGCTGTCCATCCACCAAGGTTATGCATTAATCTTTCTACATGACTAAAATGCTTCCTTTTCCCAGGGTTCATACATAACTTCCATTCAGACTCAATTAGGGAACTTCCTACATAGTTCGCTCCAAACTACTCTAGGAAAATACAGGTTAAATCATCCTGTTGTTACCTGGGAGCTAAGAAGACATTCTCAAAAGGCTGTCAGTCATCAATCGTTCAGCAAAGATCTTGATATTCATTGTGTGATGGTCCAAAGTGGTTATTCTAGATATCTAGATTTTTCCTTCAAAGACTGAGACACTAAAATAAAAGGATTATTCATTCAACTTTCCAAAATGATACTAAACTGGGAAGAATGAATGACACTTGAAAGTGTAAGTGTCCAAAAAGATTTTAATTTTTACCAAATCTTGGGCAAATAGTTTAACACATTCTCTGGTGTGATGGTTGCTGAGCCCTTTTCAGGGTTGCTTTCCACCTTTCGGTATCCATCCATACTACCCAAATCTCACCTGTGGCTCCAAGAAGGTGTAACATGTGCAGCAGCCACAGCCTGGTAAACTGTTTTGCCAGAGGGGCTAAACCAGGTCAAGGGTAATCAAGGGATCTCAAACTCGTTGTTAAGTTGGGGGTGGTGTCTATCACAATCATGTGGAGACTTCCCCTGGTGGAATGGGCAGATGACAGCAATTTGTTTCAATGGCCATGAAGTCAGCTGAAGCAGGTGAAGCTTAGAGCTTGGTTAGACGTCAAAGACGCCAAGTCATCCCCTGCATCCCGGGCCATCCCCAGTCATCTTGATTCTGTCCCACCACCAGACTGTGCTGACTCTGGAGGAGAGAGTGAGGCCTATGACGTCATGCAACTCTGCCTCACTTAAATCCAATTTAGGCACAAATCAAAAGACATTGCCCATAAACTTGACTTTAGCACAGTGATGTCATTTCAATCCTCTGAGAATGGAGGACAACCACCAACATCACCGTCACACTACTGATGAAACTGCTTTGGGGACCCAAGATTTAGAAAGGTGATGTTGGAGTTGGGGGAGTCTATTGCACAGAAAGGAGCCCTATCTACCTAATTCCCTATAGAGAAAACCAAGAAGCATAGTCAAGCACTTCCATGCCCCCAGTAGAACATCAATATATCACAGGTAGGTGTTTAAATTACTGCATGTGGAGAGTGGAATGGAAAAGCATTTACAATGTCCCTTTTCTTAAAGAGCACACCCTCTACTTAGGGAGAGAGTGCCTATAGGATAGTACAGCTTCAGAGCAGATGGAAAGGCCTGTTTGTCCTTAGGGTGCAGCAACAGGGCAGATGGCAATGCTCAGACATATGGAGGGCACAGTGGAAGGGTAGATGAGAAGACCTATCCCTTGTCAAAGAATATGGTAATGTTTGGCCAAGTTTCAACTAACTGAAAGGACTGTAGTTTGTTACTCCCTGCTCACTAAAGCCATGTTAGTAGTCATGTCTATTCCACTGCTGTCCTACAAGGGTGAGGAGAAGTCCGGACCCATGACTATTGAGGAGGGGAGATACTGCTAACATCGTGGGCAAGAGGTAGTCTGGGAAATAGGAGGAGGGGCAGGCTCTCAGACTAACCTAATTACCTCTACCTTCTGGTTATCAGACACAGGAGGCAACCTGGGGCATTGGGGGAAGGGATCCTCCCCAGAAAGTGAATTGACAACCCTCCCTTAGAAAACAGGTCTATAGGGCATTTAGGTGGTGCAGTAAATAGAGCACTGGCCCTGGAGTCAGGAGGACCTGAGTTCAAATCCAGATTCAGACACTTAACACTTACTAGCTGTGTGACCTTGGGCAAGTCACTTAACCCCAATTGCCCTGCCTTCCCCCTGACAAAAACATTTTTTTAATTTAAAAAAAATTTAAAAAAGAAAATATAAGCCCTATAATTTAAGATTCAATGATCAGAAGTAATAAAAAAGACATTTGAATAAGGTAAAAGTAACACAGTACAACTAAAGATTTCAAAATCAGTAACAAAACACAGCATCAAAAGATGGATACTAAGAAGATCCAAATTCAGCTGAAAAGGAAGCAGGACATTTTTATGGCACACAAACCATGCTGTTAATGAGATGTTGTGGTTTTTTTAAGTGTGATTTTTTTTATTGGGTCAAATTAAAAGTAGTATAATCTGCAAAAATCAGAAAGCGGCACTCTCATTCACTCCTCTCTAATGAGGCCTGAATTTAATTACCACGTTCAGTCTGAGATGCTGCTTCCCTCAGTGATATAAAGAGAACTCAGACAGGTTGAAGAGGAAGGAATTAAGATGATTAAAGGATTGAAAAAGAAAATGCATGAAGAATTTTGGGTTATTTAATCTGGACAGGACAGAATAAGGTGATGAATGAATTAATGAATGCTCCCTTTGCTATATGCTCAAAAACCATCTGTTGAACATTATCTTTTCGAACTTTGTCTCTCATCATAGTCTTGTGGACAAAATGGAAAAGTTGACTAGTTAATAATACAGCTGGGTGAATTTATGGTTAGTTTAATAAATGTACCCAACGAGCATTGACTGGGGGTGGCTAGATGGTGCAGTCAATAGAGCACCAGCTCTGGAGTCAGGAGGACCTGAAATCAAATCTAGTCTCAAACACTTAACACTGACTAGCTATGTGACCTTGGGCAAGTCACTTAACCCCAATTGCCCTACCATTCCCTTCCAAAAAGCAAAAAACAAACAAAAAAAACAACCAAACTCCTGTCCATCAGTTAAAGGAGGGAGAGAGACAGACAGACAGACAAAGACACGAACACAGACAGAAAGACTGAGACAGAGAGACAGAGAGAGATGTGCAGAAGAGAGACTTGGATTCATGAGAAGAGCTGGAGATTTCAGCAGAATGTAAGCTCAAGCCAACAAGACTGCCCAAGAAACAAATCGAGTCTTAAGCTATATTAATAAAAGCCCAATGTCCAGAATCACAGAGGTTATAGATTTATAGCTAAAAGGGACAGTTGGTACAATTATCTGAGGCACAGAGAGGCTGTGTCTTAACCAAGAACAGATAGATTGTTAAGTAAAAGAGGCTGGATTTGAATCTAGATCCTTTGACTTAAGCTCCAGTGTCACCAATCTCCCATTCCTCAGTGACTATTAGACTTGGTTTGGCTCATGACCCAGTTCTGTGCCCCATTTCAAAAGGAACTGAGACCAACTCAAGCTTATCCAGACTCCGGCAATAATAAAGGTGAGGGATCTGGATAAAGGCTGTCATCGTCACATATATCTTGTGAAAGCAGAGTGGGGGTCAATATGTGGAAGCTAGAAAGAGGCAGATTTCAGTAAATAGGAAGAGCTTTCTAATAATTAGAGTTGTTCAAAAAAATAGAATAAACTTCTTTGTGATATATTGTGATCCCCTTCACTGGAAGTTTTCCTTTGGTGCTTAGCTGACCACATACAGAGTATCCCAAAAGACTTACTATAGTTTAAAGCAATTTTAAAGCCTAAAGATGCACTAAGACTTTTGGGACACATTACATTAGCGATGGTATTTGGGGGAAGGGCCCCAGACCCACCATCCTTGATTGTCTAGACTTAGCCACCATGACTCAGGAAAATCCTGACTGTGCTCATGTACTTCTCCTTGTCCCATTAGTGAGTTTTTTCCAGAATCTCCATTTTTGGAAAGACCCCCAGACCAACTAGTCTTCATTCTACAAACTTAGGCATCACACCCCCACTCAAGTACCTATCCCTGCTTTTCAGCTCCTCTTTTGTGTTTTCTTTCCTTATTAGAACATAAGCTCTTTGAGGTGAGAAACTATCTTTTTTCATCTGCCTCTCCAAAAGCAAGCTACATGACAGAGTGGATAGACAACTGGGCCTGCCGTGAGACCCTGGGCAAGTCACTTAATGGCTATCTGCCTCAGTTTCCTCAACTGTAAAAAGGGGATAACAATAACACTTAATTCCCAGGGTTGTTGTGGGAAGCAAGTGAGATAATATTTGTAAAGTGCTATGCACAGTGTCTGCTACATAGTAGGTGCTTACTAAATGCTTAACTGATGTGTTAACTGACTGACACAGAGATTACTGTATCAGGCAGGAAAAGATTAGGTGCCTCCTAAAATCCCTTCCCTGAGACTGTATAATTCTAATAATAATCATTGGATTTTTAAAAATTTTATTACAAGTAATAAAGGGAACCATCTAATGAGGTCCTAGTTCTGGGAATTTGCACAGGGAATCCGTTTGGATGTGTTTTAAGTCTTCCTCTGGAAGTCCATGATGACAGGCAGTGGAGGGTGAGCTCTAATCCTCAGAACATGCACAAGTATTTCTAGTTTCTGGCCACTTCACTCACTAAACCATCAGGAAAAGATCTTTGGGCTGACTGCTGAGCCAGATCTGAGAGTGACAAGAGAAATGGTCCCAGTAGAGAGACTTGCTTTCTTTCCTTCCTGATAGACACAATATACAAGCATGACTACGGATGTTAACTAGTTGTCTTCTGTCTCCACTGCACAGAGAATAAGAAAAATGGATTCACACTGCAACAGGAGGCTATAGTTTAGACAAAGGGAAGAACTTTCATTCTTAATTCAACCAGACCCTAGGTAATATTCTAAAGGATAAAATAGTATTTCTTTCACCAAAGATCTTAGCAAACAATCATCGATCACAGATTTGGAGCTGAAAGAGACTGGAGGTCATCTAGTCCAACCCCCTAATTTACATATGAGGAAACTGAGGCCCAGCAAGGTTAAGTGCCTTGCCATGGTCACACAGGCAGTAGGCATGAGACTGGACTAGAGTAAGAATGGTTCTGTAGCATTTCTATTGCAATAGACGTCTTTACATGGGGCCACATGTCTACATGGCACAAAGAATATATCAACATAATTCTCCAATATCTTGATATGCCAATGTATCAAAGATATCTGATTTGTTGGGGGTGGAAGAAAGGCTTGATATGTAAACCATCTGAAGCTTCTTAAAGAAGATAGCATGATTTGTGCCCACAGAATTCTAAGCATACTTAGTGAAGACTCGGTTTCCTCATTGTTCTCTCTTGTTGTTCACCCTGGCTGACCTCTTCCAATGACCCACTGGGCATCAGCAATTTATAAGTGTCCAGATCACTCATAACATATAGATGCTACATAAAAATATTATTTCTTCTGATTACTATCATTCAGAGTTAATGAATCTTCATTTAACTTAAAAAGTGTTCTTTCTTGTGCTTCAAAAATGAACAAAACTAAAAATTAAATGCCATAAATCTAAAACTAGCCTTGAGCTAGTTCTGACCTTTCAAACCTTCAATGAGAACATATTTTCCTCTTTTCCACTTTAATTAACAATAAAACTTTAACACTTATAAATAGTAAAGATTTCCAATAATGCCACAAAAAAACTTGAGGGATATGTAAACCTTGGAGAAAAGATGGGGAAGTAATGGATATTAAATTTTCACAGGTTGAAATCTTGGCCAAAATGTTCTTTTGCTTCTCTAGTCAGCTTATAGGTCATGGCATCCTGTCATTACACAGATTCACAAAATTAGGAAAATTATTTGAAGTATGTCATTAAGTAAAAGAAAAGATCAAGTAATTATCCAATTCATTTGATCAATGTTCATGGTCAATGGGAAAATCCAGATGAAAACTTCCACTCCAGGGCTTATTAGTTGGATTATCTGTAGTTATTAAATGGCCAGGTCCTCATTTTCTTTTCTTTCTTTCTTTTTTTTTTTTGCTTTTTGGAGGGCAATTGGGGTTAAGTAACTTGCCCAAGGTCACACGGCTAGGTTTTTGTTTGTGTGTGTTAAATGGCTGAGGCCGGAAACAAACTCAGGTCCTTCTGGCTCCGGGCCGGCACTCTACTCACTGCGCCACCTAGCCGCCCCCTCATTTTCTTTTCCCTGGGTCTACATGAAGCCAAAACATGTATTCACTTTATATTTAACTTGCTGCTCCTCAGGGCATTCTCATTTAGTTCCACTGATCCTGTCTTCACCTTTTCTATGTTGATCTAAAGGGCTCAATGGTTCTGATGGTTCATCTCATCCAATTTTCTGCCTTGCAATAAACCATTTATGGTCCTGATAACTTTTTAATCAGGCAGGGAATTCATTGTCTCTTCCCAATGCCTCGCCCCCCCGCCAAAACACACACACACACACACACACACACACACACACACACACACACACACACACCTGTTCAATTTGATAAACTTAAGCAAAATATAGTTCATTCAGTGAAAAATACTGCCCAGTCGTTGTGTGGTGTCTTACAGGCAAAACAACCTGATGCTTGAATTTTTCACTTTTCACTTTTCAAGAGGCAATATGGCATTTTCATGGCTGATCTTGAAGCCCAATAGACATGAGTTCATATCCCAACTCTGACATTTACTATGTCAATTTACTATTTATTTAATCCACTCGATCTTTAGCAACTAAGATCTTTTACTGAGTTAAAGATGGATCACAATATGTATTGTTGTAGAGAATTTCCCCCCGACAGAATCAACCATGGATCCTTGATATACTGATGTATCAAGATGCTTTAACATTGTGCCAATCTACATATTTTTTTGAATCATGTAGACCTGTACGCTTGTATCCATTTGTAGAGATACACAGAGCAGGAGAATTGTTACAGAAACATTCTGATTATAACTCTTGGTTAAACTGATAATCTGCAGTCCATTCAACAACATAATAGTAATCAGTTCAATGTAAGTAAGCTCCTTGGGGACAGGAACTGTTTCATTCTTATCTTTGTATCCCCAGGGTCTAGTGAAGAGATTGGTACATAGTCATTTAATAAATGTTTGTTGAACTGAACTGAACTAGTGAATTGAGGTCTCTAATATGTAGATGGACCTTAGCATCCAGTCTGCCTAATGAAAAAAACAGACTGGTGGCAGGAATAGTTCCATAATGGTTCTACTACAAGATCTATATATAGGTTTGCAAAATGTAAAGTTGTCTATTAGATTTACATTTTGGCAAATGAGGCTCAAAGGCACTTAAGAAGCAACAAAAGGACTTGAGAAACTGTAAATACAGTTGGCCCAGTTCGCCAGTATTTGTCTTCCAAATAAGTCATCAATTAAAACCACTGCTTGCAGCTCTCCGTTAGGCAGCCCTTCCATGAAGATGAACTACCATCAGGGTGACCAGTCTAGCTCACGAGCCATAAAAAAGTATGTCCTTCACATTTGTGGAATTTTCTATTTTTCAAAGCACATCTCACGCATTAGACTAATTTGATCCTCACAATGCTATGAGGTCAATAGGACAAGTTATTATAATTGCAATTTGACAGATGAGGAAAGTGAGGCACAGAACCATTAATTATCTGTGGCACAGAACTGAGATGAACATAGATTTAGATCTAGAAAGGACCTAAAAGGGTCATCTAGTCCAGTGACTTCACTTTCCTAGTGAGGAAGCAAAGGGTCAGAGAAGTTAAGTTACTTGCCCAAGGTCAGATAGTCAGTGGCAAAGAGTACATTTGAACCGAGATCCTTCCCACAACACCATGTAGCAGTATCCTTGTATACAGGGAAGCATCCTTGTATCATAGAAGCATAGATCATTAGAGCTATAAAGAGGAAAGCACCTGCTTTGTCCCAGGCACTGTACTAAATGCTTTGCAAATATCATCTCATTCAGATAAGTAGACTGAGGCCAGGAGATAAAAGGATTTGCCCAAGGTCATACCTAGAGCTAGCACTAAAACTCAACTAATGTTGATGGAGGTTACATTCGAATAATAGTCATAGCAACATTTATTTTGTGCCTTCAGCTTTACAAAGCACTTTGCAGTTCTTTCCTCATTTGATGCTCACAACAATCCTAAGAGGTAGGTGCTATTATTGTCCCTATTTTACAGATAAAGAAACTGAGGGAGATAGCAATTAAGTGACTGGCTTAGAGTTACACGGTTAGTAAATGTCTGAGGTCATATTTGAACTCAGAGCTGCCTGTCTCCAGCTCTAACACTCTATCTACTTCTCCACCCAGCTTTTTGTGTGCTCCTCCAGTACTCCTTCATTGTATCTTGCTATCCTGTATGACTTAAAAATTAGCAAAAAAAAGTTTCTTTTTGAAATTCTAAAACTTTATTTAATATTGCTCTATATATACAAAGAAAACCTAACTGAATAGCTATTTCAGTGCCCTTAGCAAGTATTTTCAATGTAATTTAAGTCCACAAGCAGTTATGTGAGCTACATACTCTGTGCCAGGAACCATGCCAAGTGCTGGGGACACAAAGATAGCTCCAGAAGACTAGCCAGGGTTTACATTCTACTTGCACTGGCTTTGAGAACCCAAGATCACCTCCCAACTCCCAAGAGGCCCTAGAGAATGACTTTATTTGAAGATGAAGAACACAATGCTTGCCCTCAAAAGGCTACTTTCAGTATACATGAACTATCTACAGAAAAACATCACAGCAGGCCATTTGGACATGGACCCAGGCTGGAAACTTGGGTTAATACTATTTGGTTATGAATGGTGATTCAAGGATTAAGCAAATAGCTACCGTTAATAGTAGTTCAGATTTTGGCCAACCCAACAAACAGACAACTCTTCCCTGGAGCTCCTAGTAAAACAAGACCCTTAGTAATCTTTTTTCCAATTGAGAGAGAGAAAAGGCAGCAATGAGCTACTATTCCTGAAAATTCTCTGATGACCTGACATCCTAGGAATTTTCTTACTGAGAAAAGCTCATCGAAGCCTCCTGGCATTGCCAGTCCATGTATGAGGAAGCTTGTCATAACACTAGGTAACACTAATTCTGACTCTAGGTACTTCAAAAATGAAAAAGTAAAACAGAGAAGTGGGGCAAAGGAGAAGCGTGTGAAGATGTTTGCTGACATCAGCATCACACATTTTGTACTTTAGGAAAAAATGTTTTAAGCACATATTGTGTCTTATTTATCAACAGAGATAGTAGACTACAGTTGTAAGGAGCAGAAGACTCCATTATTTGTGAGACATGAAAGATATAACCATCAGTTTGTTGTTTTCCATGCAGCTAGATCATAAATTTTTAAATTTCACAGAGCTGCAAAGACCCTTAGAACTCACTAAGTCTATCTTCCTTATTTTGCAGTGGAGGGAACTGAGGCCCAAGGTTAAGTGATTTACCTAAGGTCACATAGTTAGCATGTGTCTGAGATAGCATCTGAACCCAGGTCTTCACAATTCCAAATCCAGCATTCTATCTATGCCCACAATACCCCTTCCAAGTGGGAAAAAAAATGCCTTCAAAAGATGTGTGATTTTATCAATATACATGTTCCTTCAACCAGTACGGCAAGCCTAGAATCTTTCAATGCCTCAGTTGATGGTTTTGAGTCACCATGACCAGAACAATCATCACCTAACATTCAACCTTTTGACAATAAACCTCTCTACACTTAGCTAGGCTGATCCACAGATGGCTAGCCATCTCCAGGACTGAGCACAAAGCTTTTCCACCTTCAGAAGACCAGTTAGAGCTCAGGCTTCATTGGCATTGTATTTGAGAACCCAAGATCACCTCCAAACTAACATGAGCTCAAAGAGAAAGATATTAGTTGAGGATGAAGAACCTAATGCCTTCATCCCATCCTTTGCCCATGCATTAATATATACATTTGCCAAAAGGTCAAGTTCTTTCTAAAGGGGAGCACTGCTTCTAAAGTTCCCAAGTATTCATAATCAAGAATGCGTAGGGGTGGCTAGGTGGCAAAGTGAGTAAGAGCACCAGCCTTGGAGTCACGAAGACCTGGGATCGGTTCCGGCCTCGGAAAATGAGCACCCACACATAAAAATGACTGGCTATGTAACCTTGAGCAAGTTGCTTAACCCCAATTGCTTTAAAAAAAAAAAGAAGAAGAAGAAGGTGTAAAGCACCTACTATGTGCCAAGCACTGTACACTGATAAGTCAAATAAGAACATGATAATGAAATAATTCCGCCTTGTATATGATTTTTGGATTTTACATTGCAGGATTGTTGCCTAGATACTGCTTTAAATCTGTGGGGGAAAACTTTGTCCTTAAAGCAATGCAGGCATGCACCACTCAGCAACCATCCCTTTTTAATGGTACCAGAAAAAAAAATTTTGGTTTAGTTCTTGGAAAAGATGATGATGATATTGCTGCAATTTGCTGTTTGCTGTGTCTCTGCCTTTTACTTGAAAACAGGTAACTAATTGCAAAATATTTTAAATGACTTTTCTGTACTATACAGTGGCAAGAGCTTAGCCACCATAAGTCTTAAAATATATTTTGTAATAACCATAATATATACTGTACCAAAGAAAACATGATTTGTATTAGCTCTGTATAAAAGTATTTGTGACTTGGGACTTTTTATACACATAACTTTTTATAACTTTCCAAGGACTAAGTATCATCTGATATCATTGTAAATTTTATTATCTGTATTTAGTTTGATTGGCAATAAATTATTTCTAGAAGAGGTCTGAAAGAAGGAAACACAATTTGCTTTTATAAGGTGATTGAATTGCTAGTATAGTAAAGCTTTTTACTTTTGTACATACTTTGCAGACATTTTGCTTTTTGTTTTCAATATTTGCCTTGTAGGGTGGCTAGGTGGCACAGTGAATAGAGCATTGGCCCTGTAGTGTGCGTGTGTGTGTGTGTGTGTATTCATATATATATTTGCACTGTAAAAATTACTGATGCTTAATAAATACATTTACAAACCCAAAAAAAGAATGTGTAGAAACTCCTACTTCTAGAAAAATGAAAACAGAAAACACTAAGATATTATATATCTGTCCAGAAAATAAAATTGTGATGTGCTCAGAGAGGAAAAAAAGCAACAAGAAAGGGAGGAAAGAGAACTGGCACTGAGGTCAGAACAACTTGGCTTGAGGAGCCACCTCTGACTCATATTGGCTGTAGGACACTGGGCAAGTAAGTGGCTTAACTTTTCAACCAGGCAATTCTTTAAAGCTGTAAGTTGCAGAGAAGGTCCCTGTCTGCATTGATAGAGGTAGTTTCATCACCTCAGAGTTCCCTGCACTAATGACAATTGTCCAGTGCCTCTCCTATCCTAGAAGAGGGACACAATTCTAGGGAATTTTGAAAATTAGTGTTGTGCGCAAAGTTCACAGTGGTACACATAATCTTCTTTATTGTTCTTCCTTGTATTTTGAAATATTCAAGTCTGTTAATGACCTTTATTATCCTAGGCAAATTACTTAACCCCCCCCCCCAGGCCTCAGTTTCTTTATCTGAAAAATGGAGAAATTGGAATAGATAATGAAAGGCTACACAAGAGATTGGAAAGATTCTTAGTTTTTAACTGACAATCTCTTAAGTCTGTGCTGATCCTACTATGAATAGCACCTTGGAAATTAGAGAGAATGAGGGCTACCTAGAGAGTATGGGCTATCCACAAAGCCAAACTAAATATTTTAGAATTTTGGAAAATCAATAATTGCTGTCCAAACGATATATGCACATTGCCCTAAATAAACCAGATGGCTATTAATTCTTTGCTTGACTTTGCAACTCTAGATCAAGGTTGGGTTCTATAGGCTTCATTGCACAAGGTTTAGAAGTAGAATGGACCTCATAAAATCAATTCCCTCACTTTACAGATGAGAAGAGGCTTAGAGGGATTAAAGTTAAAAGTGACCTGCCCAAAGTAACAATAAATAGCAAAGCCACTATTCAAACCCAGGTCTCCTGACTCCATGAATTATCTTTCCATTGCATGATGTCTTCTCATTCCATGAGCATGAAAGGTGTTGAAATAATATTGTCAACACTCTGACCTAAGAAGCTATTAGCCATGGAAAATCTTCCCCTACCTTCCTCTCATTTTTTCCTTAGAAGCCCAGGCTATTTCTGGCACTAATTACAAGCACTTGGCAGAAAAGGGTTTCCTCCTGGCCTTCATCCAGTGGGACTCTAACTATTGTTGTCAAACAAACACTTTCTTTAGCAAGATGGAGAAAGGGGAGGGGGAAGGAAACAAACATTAAGTGTCTATTGTGTGTCCAACATGCTAAACACTTTATAAGTATTTCGTTTGACCCTCATACTAACTCTGGGAGATAAGTGCTATTATTATCTCTACTTTATAGTTGAAGAAACTAAAGCAAACAGAGGTTAAATTATTTGCCCAGGGTCATGTAGTCAGCAAATATATGAGGCTGTATTTGAACTCAGGTCTTTCTGACTCCAAGTCTAGCACTCTATCCACTCTGCCACCTAGTTGCTTCTCCCAGGCATGAAAGAAGGGTGGTAAGAGTCAAGCACTGAAAGATTCTGAGCTGTGCCATGTGGAATTCATTGTTTTTACCTGTAAAAACATTTAGGAACAAAAGGTAGATGGCAAAATGTATCATTAAAATAGTACTTACTATGTGTCGGGCTGCAAAAACTCCATCGACAATCGCACAGCAGAATGCTGCCACCACACCAAAGCTGATAAAAACTATGGCAGCTACCAACTACAAGAGGAAAAAACAAATATGGAGTGGGCATGTGTTCTTTTAGAACAAAAATAACAACCAGAAAGCCTTTTAAAATATGAGACAATATAAATTTCTCAAATTAGCGACAATTTTGATTTTACATTTCTCCCTCAACATACATACATATATACATACATACATACATACATACATACATACATACATACATATTGCACAATTTCAAACTTTTCTTTACTTATCTTGGTTTCTGGTAGAGAAACATGACAAAATTTCACATTGTATAAAGTAGAGAACCACACACACAGCTCACAATACTCCCCAGTATTGCCTGAACTAGATTAAACAGTAATTGGAAAATATTCAGCAAATAAATACATAATAAAACATAGATAATATCACTTTTTAATATTAAGTCAATATTCAGGCTGAATATTGACTCCACTCTATTCTATTTGAGTCAGACACCACTGGCATAAAGTAGTTTCCCAGATGCCTCAGTGATTTACTTTCAATGCCAGCTCTATGATTCTAAGTGTGATTCATTGTACAGGGCTCAATGGAGGGCTCTCTCATTACTGAATCATAGATAAAATGTTAGAAGTGGAATTTAGGGAATTTCTGGAAATATTTTTATAGATTGTAATTTTGCTTGTGGTACCCATATAGCTAGGTGTCACAGTGGATAGAGTGCTGGAACTGAAGTAAGGAAGACTCACATTTTGAGTTCAAAACTGGCCTCAGACACTTACTAGCTATATGACCCTGGGCAAGTCACTCAGTTTCTTCATGTGTAACATGAATTAGAGAAAGAAATTGCAAACCACTCCAATATCTTTGCCAAGAAAAGTCCAAATGGGATCACAAAGAATCATACATGACTGAAAATGAGTGAACAACAAGAACAACAATATACAATGTTCATAGTGGGATGAGCACTGGATTAGGAGTTAAAGAACACCAATTCAAATCTTGGCTCTGCTACTTATGACTTATATGACATTTGGTAAGTCATCTAACATTTCTGAGACTGTTGCCATCTGCTAAGAATGAAGAGGCTGTGAAAACATAACCTATTTGGGGAAAGGAATCTCTATCTGATGAGAACTGCTTTGAAAATGAAAAAAAAAAAAACAATTTGGCAAAAGATTGATTTTAACTGGTACCTCACACCACACACCACAATAAATTCCAAATGGTCAACTGACTTAAATATTAAAAGTCACACCATGAAAAAAAAAACCTGGAGAAACTGGATAAAGGTATTTTTCACAACTATGGATAAGGAAAGGAAGGGATAAAGAAGATCACAAATAGATAAAAGATAGCTTTGGTTGGATGATTGAAAAGTACAAGTTTTTCATGAACAAAATCAATATAGCTAGGATTAAAAGTAATTATCGATTGGGAAAATTGCATTAAATCCCAATGACAAGATCCCAGATATTGGAATTAACACAAATGCATAAGACCAAGAGTCATTCTCCAAAAGATAAGTGGTCAAAGACATAAAAAACCTCTTTTTTAAAAATTGCAAACTATACTACTAAAATATCCGTACCTTTTGACTCAGAGATCCTAGAAAAGGGCAAAAAATAGAAAGGTCCTATATATACCTAAACATTATAGCATTTATTTCTGTAGTAGCAAAGAACTGACAATGAAGTCAATGTCTATTCAGTTGGGGAAGGGCTAAATAAATTGTGCTACATGACTGTACATGAATCATATTCCATTGGAAAACTATTATGCTATAAATAAGAATGAATATGAAGAATGCAAAGAAACATGGGGAAATCTGTGAACTGATACAAAGAATAACAATATACATAATGTTACAACAACGTAAGTGGAAAGAAAAATGCCCCATCCCATCACATATTCACCCCTCAAAAAAATGAGCACATATATAACAATTATATATTACAAACATTATATAACTATAATGATTTTTAATTCTAATTATTATTATTATTAATGATTAACTCTGGAGAGGGGAATTTGCACCTCCTTCCCTTCTTCCCAGGGGTTGAGGAATAGGAATATAGTCTTAGACAATAATATTGGTTAATTTTGCTCTCTCGCTCTTTCTCTTTCTCTCCTACTTTTCCCTCTCCTTTTCTCTCTCTTATTTGTTACAAAGAATGATGTTTTGAGTAAGTGAGGGGAAAGGTTTATATTTGAAAATGAAAGTGATATAAAAACAAAATGTATCAAAAAATGTATGGAATTGCTAACTATTAGCAACCATTTGAAAGATGATTTCGAATTACTAAGAAGAAGAAATGTAACAAACAGGGACATTTCCTAATACTGCCTCTCCTTCTGACTTCAGTCTGTTGGTAGGAACATTATTCATCCAGTTTCCCCACATTTAAACACTAGTGCTATCTTCCATCTGTATATCTTCCTAAATCCAAATGCTTAAGAAATCCTGTTGATTCCAATTCCATAATCTTTATTGCATTCATTCCCTTCTCTCTGCACTTAGGGTCCATTATATTTCAGGCCCTTATCACCTCTTTGTTTCTGATAGAAAAATGACAAGATTTCCATTTTAGATTACTGTGAGAGCCTCCTAACTGATCTTATTTCCATTCTCTCTCCCTTCTAATAGATCACCTACAGAGCTGTTAAAATGATCCCCTGCTCAGGAAATAAGGGTGGCTCCTTATCATCAGAACAACATGTAAGCTCTCTGTCAGAGATTGTACCTTTTGCAATATGGCTCCAGTCTACCTTATTGCATATTATTCTCATGAATTTTGGGTTTCAGCAAAAATGTCTATTTGCTGTTCTCTGTACCTAACATTCCATCCTATCTCCCCACGATTCCTTGGATTGCTTCCCACACCTGGAATACACTCCTTACTCAATTCACCCTTTTAGAAAATTCCTAGTTTCTTCCAAGGCTCAGCTCAAGTGACACCTACAAAAGGCTGTTCATGATTCACTTTCTTCTCCATTTGCTAGAGCCTTCTTCTCTCTCACTAATATTATTTATGTATGTATTTTGTATTTATTTATATGGGCGTATTTGTTTCCCTCATCCTCACCCCCAAGTCAGTAGAATGTAAGCTCTTTGAGGACAGGGATTGTCTTATCTAAACTTTGTATCTTTACTAGCACTTAGCAAGATGTTTTATACATGGGAGTTATTTAGCAAACATTTGGTAGTAAATATAAGCTACTGTGATTGAATTGTTTTCGAAGCTATAAAAAAGCTATCTATTATTTTTGGTGAATGAATGGATGGATGACTGAATATGAAGTCTTGGTGCTAAAAGTAAAGTTCATGAGAAAGGTAAAGGGTTGCCATTGCTGCTTTTTTCCATTCCCCAAAAGTAAATCCTGACAAATTATGGCAGGGCAAGGAGGCCTAAGTTTCAATAATAAGCAGCTTGGAGATCTACCAGCAGACTCCTGGCTGGGAAGACCAATAATTAAGGCACATAAAGTATTCATGTCTGACTACTCTTAGATTTTATAACTTCATAGAGGTTTACATCAACATTTTCCCCTATTTTTACAATACTGTAAAAGAAGTACCAGTTACAATTATGATTCTCTGTGATAATAGAAATCTGTGGAAAAGATATGTGAATTTGATCCACCTCCCTTTAGGTAATGACATACCACATCAAAAAATTTGAATTAGTTCAACCTTGTCTTTTTCAAGCTTACCAATAGTACTCTTGTTATAAGGCTACAAAATTGTATGTCTGTGAAATTATTTGTTTGTGAAATCTGACCTTGATCTGTTTCTCCTGTTTCACATAAGGTCAACTTATTATTAATGATTTACAGTAGAAAAATCAAAAACTCTTTTCCTTTTCAAGATAAAGCAATTTGAGGGGCGGAGCCAAGATGGCGGAGTAGAAACAGCATTTCCTATGTGCTCTGCCCCACACAAATTTCAAACAATGTGAAAGGGGAGTCCAAACAACTTCTGGAGCCCCAGCACCCACAGAACGGCACAGAGAAGCTAACCTGCTGAGAACAGCCCAGCAGCCCTGCAGGGAGCGGCCAGCGCAGTGCTCTGAGAGCAGGCAGCACAGAGCACTGGGAACCAACAGCGCAGTGTGCAGAGCCGAGCCCAGGTCTGCGGTTTTAGCCCCAGGGCGGCCAGACCTTCAGCCGGCTGGAGGTACCCCAGAACACCAGCAATTGTGGCGATTCCAGAATTATCAGCACAGATATGCCTAGGACAAAGTGAGAGGTTAGTGCCCTATGGACTTTGGGACCAGTATTTGGGGAACACATCAGCTTTCTCCCCTGGGGGCAAAAAGCTGCTGAAGAAACTTGCACAGAAGCCATTTTGCAGCCTCAGAAGTGGCTCTAGCTCCTGTTCTGCGAACTGTAGGGAGATCCAGCAATCAGTCTGGGGGTTAATCGCTCTTGCTTTAAACTGCCTGGATCTGGATTGTGGTCTGGGGGGGAAGTTTGGGGTGGGTATCCAACTTGCCAGAGTGGGTGGAGGCTTTACAGAGGCCACCCAACTGGCAGAAGTTGTGAAGACCCCACGTTTGGGCAGAAGCTCCCCTGTCTGGTGGCAGAGTCCTACTGTGGCAACAAGCCCCAAAATCAAGTAATTAAGTGGCAATATGCCTAGGCAAATGAAACAAAATAAACAGAAAAGTTCAACATTGGACTCCTATTTTAGGGGCAAAGAGGTTCAAAGCATGGAGGAGGACTGTGAGGTCAGAACTCCTGCACCAAAAGCCCCAAATGAAAATGCAAGCTGGCTACAGGCCATAGAGGACCTTAAGAAGCAGATAAGAGAAGTGGGGGGAAATTTGGGAAGAGAAATGAAAAAGATACAAGAAAAGTATGAAATGACAGTCAACAGCCTGACTGAGGAAAATAACACCTTAAAAAATAGACTTACTCAAATGGCAAAAGAGGCTCAGAAAGGCAATGAGGAGAAGAATGCCTTAAAAAGTCGAATTTGCCAGATGGAAAAAGAATCTCAAAAGCTCACTGAGGAGATTCATTTCTTCAGAGTTAGACTGGAGCAAATGGAAGCTAGTGACTTTATGAGAAATCAAGATACTATTAAACAGATCCAAACAAATGAAAGAATAGAAGGCAATGTGAAATATCTCATGGGAAAAACCAGTGACCTGGAAAATAGATCCAGGAGAGATAATTTAAAAATTATTGGACTACCTGAAAGCCATGATCAAAGAAAGAACCTAGAAATCACCCTTCAAGAAATTCTCAAGGAAAATTGCCCTGATGTTTTAGATCCAGAGGGCAAAATAGAGGTTGAAAGAATCCACCGATCACCTCCTGAAAAAGATCCCAAAAAGAAAACTCCCAGGAATATTATAGCCAGGTTCCAGAATCCCCAGATCAAGGAGAAAATACTACAAGCAGCCAGGAAGAAACAATTTCAATATTGTGGAAACACAATCAGAATAGCCCAGGACCTGGCAGCTTCTACACTGAGGGATCGAAGGGCATGGAATATGATATTCCAGAGGGCAAAAGAGCTGGGAATGAACCCAAGGGTCACCTACCCAGCAAAACTGAGTATCTTGTTTCAGGGGAAAATATGGTCATTCAGTGGAATAGAGGACTTTCAAGCATTCTTGAGGAAAAAACCAGAGTTGAATAGAAAATTTGACATTCAGACACAAGAAGCAAGAGATGCTTGAGAAGGTAATCAAGGAAAAGAAATCAAAAGGAACTTATCAAAGTTGGACTATTTACATTCCTACATGGAAAAAAAATAACTGTGTTTGATGAAACCTTTCTCATTATGAAAATAATTGAAGAAGGATACATGGTATATGTTCCATATGTTCACAGGTATACATGGATAGAGGGCACAGGTTGAATTTGATGGGAAGGGATGATTCTTTTGTTTTTGGAGGGCAATTGGGGTTGGGTGACTTGCCCAGAGTCATGTGGCTGGGTTTTTGTTTGTGTGTTGGGTGTCTGGGGCCGGATCCGAGCTCGGGTCCTTCTGGCTCCGGGGCCGGTACTCTGCTCGCTGCGCCACCTAGCCGCCCCAAGGAAGGGATGATTCTTAAGGGGTGAAGTCAAGAGGTGAGAGAGGAAAGTGGCAAGAGGAGATGGAGAGAGATGTAGAAGAGGCAAGGGGAAGTAGTGGCAGAGGCGGGGAAGAACAGGAAGGCAAAAAGGCAAAAGCATATTCTCATTGAAGTTGGCTCAGGGAGAGAATCACATACATACTAAATGGAATATCTTACCCTCATTCACTCTCCTGAGTAGGGGAAAGGGGCATGAGAGGGGGGATGATGGAGGGGAGGGCATTCTGGGGGGAGGGGAGGTTGGAAGTACCCACTATCAAAGAGGGACAGGATCAAAGCAGGGAATGGACCAGGTGGGAGGTGAGACAGGTGGAAGGGAAATATAAGCAGTCTTTTACAATATATCTACTATGGTAATGTTTTGCATAACTATACATGTACAACACATACTGAATTGCTTATCTTCTCAGAGGGAGTGGGTGACAAGGGAGGAAGGGAATGGATCTGAAAATCGAAGTTTTAAAATTAAATGTTTCATAAGATGTCCAGGCATTGGGGCTCAGAGATTCACCTTGCCCTAATGGCAAAGTCGAAGGGGATATGGGAGAAAATATGGGAGAGAGCAGATTGGATGAGGGGATATCTAGTGGGACTGCTATTCTGGGGTGGTGGGTAGGGAAAAAATGTAACTCATAATCTGATGGAAATGAATGATGTAAACCAGAAGTTAATAAAGCATTTGTTTAATTAAAATAAATAAATAAATAAGAAAAAAAAAGATAAAGCAATTCTTTACACATATTAGTTAGTTATGTCTTCCATTCAACTTCATTTAGATTAAGGCCATTTCTTCACTGACATGACCAAAATATTCACTTAGTTTCTTCCTCCTACATTACCTCCTCTGACCAGGCCTCCATTGAGCCTCAATGAATGCAAGCTTCCAGGTTTGACACTTTTCAATGGGCCTCTAAAAGTATGATCACTTTTTTAATACTCCTCATATCAACTGAAAGTTGTCTTACCCCTGAGGACTCCGCCTCTTTTACAACCCTCTCCAATACTAGCCACATCTCTTTCCATTCCTTAACTCCTGGTAAGGGAACAGCAGAGGAGCAGGCCGATTTCTTAAGTCCACCTGTCACTTCCAGGCCCTTCTCCAGGATTTTCATTCGGCAATCTAGCCTCAGTGGAATTTCATGCCTTCCAAAAATAACAGCTTTTCCTGATCTTTGTCAGCGTCTAACAACCTCCAAGAAGCAAATAACCTCTTCAGTTCTGGTTTTCTTACTCAAAATATTTCCAACTCTTCTTTATTATTGAATGTTCATCTTTTGTCCTGTATGGTTAAGTTCTGATTTGTGGGATAGGTAACCCTGGGCATCTTTCTGAGCACCTTTTTCTAGTAGTTGTGGAATAATACTGCATCATTAAAGTCTTTCTCCTAATGGCTTCCAGAACTTGTCATTTCGGAATTAAATTGTTAAATTTAACCATTGTGTGTCTTGGAGTTTATAGCCCTAGGTATTTAGTTTTGTTTTCTTTTATTTCTGGAGGTGATCTGTGAATTCTTTCAATTTGAATTTGATTTTCTCTAGTATATATTTTTTTGTTTTGCTTTTTGAAGGGCATTTGGGGTTAAGTGACTTGCCCAAGGTCACATGGCTAGTTTTTGTGTTAAGTGTCTCAGGCCGGATTTGAACTCAGGTCTTCCTGTGCTCTATTCACTGCACTACCTAACAGCCCCCAATTTAATGTATAAATTTGATATGACTGAGGACCTCACTCATCTAATTTTAGTGCTTATGGGAATTCCATCTGTAGAAAAGAAAGACTTCAACTTTTCTTAGATTTTTGTTATATGGGCCTCCAAGGAGTAAAAATCATTGTCTTAGTTCTCAAGAACATGAATAAAACCCAGGCTGTCTAGTATTTTAAAGAAAGTTGCTGATAAGACAAAAAAATATAGTTTCTTTATTGTCAAAACGTAAGATATTCCTTTCTCCTTTATGCCATAAGCTTCTAAAACTGCTGTACAGGACAAATTGTGCACTCAAAATTCTCATTTATCTTTTAAACCTTTTTAAAATCATGTTGTCACTCCATGTTCTTTTCAAATTCTGTATGGTTCTCTTTCTAATCAAGTGTTAGATCATTTCCCTTTTTTTTTTCTTCTAGTATTTATTCACAGATACCTGAACTAGTTTACTAGGTCTGGAAGTCATATTTCCTTCTGCTGTTACTTTCTTTTCCTGTTGATTTATCTATTTATATTCAAGATCTTTGACTTTTCTTCTTCCTGAAATTTTTGGTACTTTCACTCTTTTTCCCCTTTATTTTCCTTATCACTTATTTCCTGACTCCCTCTCCTCTGATTGTGGTTTCCTTGAGGGTTGGATCTCAAACAGTCTCTACCTCCTCCCACTCTGGGCAATTTATGGTTCACCAGCCTAGGTCTCTGCCTCAACTGACTTTTGGGTGGTCAGAACTGGCCTTAGCTGGGTGCCATGCTCTTTCCCTCGGGCTTGGTGGAGTGCTGCACAGCCCGTTACACTTATGGTGATCTGTTCCTTATTTCTCTGGCCCAGCACCAGAAATTTAGTCTGTTTCCGCCAGCACCAGCAGTTCAAAGCTTTGCAGTGTTGATGCTTTATGATTGCAACCCCTGGAAGGCTTTTGCTCCTGAAGAGCTGTAGCCAAGCTGCCTGT
Source organism: Gymnobelideus leadbeateri (assembly GCA_011680675.1). NCBI lineage: Eukaryota > Metazoa > Chordata > Mammalia > Diprotodontia > Petauridae > Gymnobelideus > Gymnobelideus leadbeateri. The sequence continues at coordinate 50,530 of WOXC01011673.1, read as the reverse complement.
CAAGCCCTAAGCAAATTTCCACAGCTTGAAGTCAAGTTCTCTAGGGACATGAAACAAGGGAGGAGAAGAATGGGCTGCTGAGATGGCTTTTGATGTGAACCTGGGCTGTATTCTTGGGTCTGTTAGTGTGGTCTTATTGCCAATAGCATAGGCGGTAGAAGAGGGATGTTAAGTAGCCTCAGGATAGTAAACTCCAGTATTTGAGTTTGGGTGAGGTTTATTTTTAACCCTTTGGATTCTGGATGTCCTAGACCATGGAAACAGCTTTATCTTTGGCATATAATTTCTATTTTGGAGAAGTTTGAGAAGTTGTGATCAGAGAAAATCTTTAATCCACAGTCTTGTGGCTCACATGACCCAGAAATCCCTCAAAAATGACTGAGATTTTATGACTTTTTTAAACAAGTTAGTGGCACCATCAATGGAAATAGAAAAATTGAGGAAGAGGTAAAGATTTTGAGGGGGAAGGTGATATTTTATTCCAAGTTTGAGGTATCTATTAAGACATCCAGGTGGAGACAGCCAACAGGCAGTTGGAAATGTGTGTGTGTGTGTGTGTGTGTGTGTGTGTGTGTGTGTGTGTGTGTGTACCCTGAGAGAGGGTTGTTGTTTTTTTTTTATTTTAGATTTGAGAGACAATTGCATAAAGATGTTGGGTGAAATCTTGAGAGAGAATAATGTTTCCAAAGGATAGAGATGAAGTGAGAAGAAAAGAAAGCAAGTACAGGACCTAAAATCTTGGGGAAACACCAACATTAAGAGGTCAGAAAGAAGGGGCTCCAGCACAAGAGATAAAGAAATAGTAGTTAGCTTACTTGCTCTCTCTCTTTTTCGTTTTTTTTGTTTTGTTTCCTTCATCTCATTGTTCATTCCATTGGTTATAATTCTTCTTTACAACTTGACTAATGTTTAATGTGAAGGTATGTGTAGAAACTATATCAGATTGCATGCTGCCATGGGGTGGGGGGGGAGGGAGGCCAGAGAAGGGGGTGAAGAAAATTTGGAACTCAAAAACTTGTGGAACTAAATGTTGTAAACTAAAAGTAAATAAAATCTTGAAAAAATAGTAGTTAGCAACATGGAAGAACCAGGAGTGTGTTTTTGTCTCAGAAATCAAGAGAAAAAAGAACACCCAGGAGAGCTTAATTAACAGTATTAAATGCTGCAGAGAAGTCAGTATGATAAAGAATGAAAATCAGCCTTCGGATTTAGTGATCTATGTGTCACTGGTAACCTCTGAGAAAACAGTTTCAGTAGAGTTGGCATGAAAGCTAGATTCAAAAAGACAAGAAGTGAGGGGGTGCAAGGAAATAGAATTAGAGAGTGAGAATAAATATTTCTTTCCAAAGCAAACCAACGCACATTTATGAAATACTTATTATGTACTAAGCACTTGGTGAGGCATGTAAAGGCAACAATCAATAATGCCAGTCCTTAAGCAGTTCACGTTCTTATGTACCTGGAATGCACTCCTCCCAACTCTATTCTTTCCATTTTGTGTCATTTGCAAATTTCAAGAAGATGCCTGGCATTCTATCGTCCAAGTTATTGATTAAAAATGTATTGAACAGTATGGGATGTATAATAACCATGAGGCCCTTCACTGGACACCTTCTTCCAGGTCAACCTCAGTCCACTGACTACTTTTTGGATCTATTCATCCAACTGGTTCTGAATACATCTAACTATATCTCAGCTATATCTCTTTTCCTTTTCTACAAAGATAACACGAGGTACTTTGCTGAATGCTTTGTTAAGATAGTAAGTCTATAGCATCGTTCTGAGCTATGAGTTTAGAAATCCTATCAAAAAAGAAAACTAGGTTAGTCTGGGATGACCTCTTCTTTATGAACCTGTGCTGTTATCAGTAATCACTATATCTCTTTTTAAATAGTCACAAAATACCCCACTAAGAATATGTTCTAAAATTTTGCCAGGAAGCAGTTAAATTCACTGACCTACAATTCAAAGAAAGCTATCATCTTTTCCAGAATAACAGAATATGGATAGGACTTAGTCCAACTGCTACTTGACTGGGAACCCCTTCTATAAAATTCCTTTCTTTGAAGACCTCCAATAAAAAGGAAACCCACTAATTCGGAGGCAGGTAATTTGGTTTTTAAACAGCTCATATTGAGCCTAAATTTGCTACCATTCAACATTAACCCATTTGTTGATCCTAGTTCTGACCTCCTGGACAAAGTCTAATCCTTTTTCCATATAAGTATTCAAAACATTAGCATAACATATCCTATGTTACAGACTTCTTTAGACTTTCTTTTTCTAACTCTTTAAATTGTTCCACACATCACAAGGATTCCAGACTTTCATCACCCTGGTCACCCTCCTCTGGAAGGCCTCCAGTTTGGTGCTATCAACCTTAAATTGTGATAACTAGAAGTAAACCTATTAATATGGTTTCTGTCCCACCACAGAGTACCACTGTATGTCTTCTGTTTTGGGCAGTATATGCCAATTACTGTAGGCTAAGATAGCACTGAGAGACAGTATGTCATAATAAAGGACCAGCCTTGTAGTCAAGAAGACATTGGTTGAAGTCCTTTCACCAACTATGCCTGCTGCATGATGATGTAGCAGATAGAGCATTGGACCTGAAGTCAGGAAGACTCATTTTCCTGAGTTCAAATCTGGCCTTAGACACTTATAAGTTGTGTGACTCTGGGCAAGTCACTTTACCCTGTTTGCCTTCGTTTCTCATCTGTAAAATGAGCTGGAGAAAGAAATGGCAAACCATTCCAGTATCTTTGCCAAGAAAATTCCCAATGGGGGTTGGACACAACTGAAAAATGACTAAAAGAATCTGTCTATAGCCTTAGACTTAATCTCTCGGTACCCCAGAGAACACTCTTAAGATTCAGTTTCAGAGCAGGCATCACATTTCCTCACCAGGAGTTCTCTATTACCAATGAAATCCTAGGTCCTATCCAAGGTACTCATATTAGCTGCCACATCACCTTGGTTGAATCCTATTGAGCTTGTCATCAGCTAAAGTACATGGTTCTTGGCTACATACTATGACTTACTATTAATAGCCCCCATTCTGTCCTTGTGCAATTGAGTTTTGTTTTGTTTTGTTTTTTAGCCCAAGTGTAATACTCTATACTTCTTCCTGACAAACTTCATCTGGTTGCTTAGGGCCCAGAATTCCAGTCATTATTTTAATTTCCATTATGTCATCTATAGTATTTGTCATCCCTCCCAGTTGTTGTTTTGGGGGTTTTGGTCATATGCCTTCCATTTCTTCCTACAAGTCACTGACAAATGCCAAGAAGGAAGGGCCAAGGACAGAGTACATTATCATGCCAATCTACAACTCTCTAGCTTGACATCTTCAATCTATCATTAACCAGCACTCTTGGGATATGGTTGTTCAAATAGCTATGAATCCATTTCACTATACTGTGTATTTGATTCTATCATATAAGAGACTTTGTTAATGCCTGACTTCACAACTTATTTGTTGGTTCCCTGGCACTCTCCCTATAGAGACTGTTCCAATCATTTTCCCTTTAAATTCCTATCCTCCCTTTTATCATCCCAGCTCTTAGCTGATGACCTTCCCTCTTCCTGCTTCCTGAAGAATCAAGATGAGACAGCATGAACATTATTATTGAATCTCCTCTCCTCTTCAAAAGATGTCTCTACACACAGCCCTCCTCTATTTCTGCCTGTGTAAAGCCACACATGAGCAGCTTTCCAGAGGACTGCTACTGTGAACAGCTTTCAAGGTTCTGATTACATAGTATAGCAAACTCTCTATTTATTCAACAACAAATCAGAGCAAAACATTTACAGAAAATCAAGGCACAGCATTCAGAATGTTACAACTTATCACAGAAAATCAAAATATAGCATTCACCATGTCACAACTCAATAACTTATCACTAAAATGGCCACATAGTTTTCACGAAAGTGGTCACATAGTTTTCAACAAAGTACGATCATTTAGTAACTCAATCATTCAATCATCCTTAAGGACCTTCTTAAGGGTCACAAAGTACAAAAGTCAAAGTTCTCCACTCATGGGGTGCAATTAAGTTACAACTTCAAAAGTCACTGCTTAGTACCCTCTTAAGAGGTAGTGGAAAAAAATAAAACATTTAAAAATTTTTAAAAATTTTTAAAAATAAAAAAGAGGTAGTGGAAAGTACAAAAGCCATCCACCCTAGGTCACAAGTAAATTATAATTTCATCAGTCACTACTCAGTACTCTTGGAGAGGTCTTTTCATCTTGACTGGGGGCAGGCTTTCAGCTTCCATGGTTACTCTTCCATGGTCCCAGCTCCTGCTCAGATCTAACCAGCTGCCACCTGAGTTCAAAGACAGACAGCTCCCAGCTCCTTGTCCAGCTCTCTGTGCAATTCCTGCTCCACCTTGGAGTTCACAGTGTTCAGTCCATCTCAAATCCTTCACAGTCTGTGTTTCTGGGAAGACAAGGCTTAACAAACCACAAGAACATTCATACACATTAACAAAGCCACAACATTTGTACAAAACACCAGCACCACAGTCACGCTTCCTCAGTCTTCAGCAGCTCCAGCTGGCCCTTGAAAGTCTTGCCACCACAAGTCTGAGTTCTGTGTCAGTTCTCAGTTCTCAATTCTCAGTTCAATCTCCAGTAGTAGCATCCCAGCCTCCAGAGGCTTGCTGAAAGAAATTCTTTCTCTCTCTATGGAAGCAGCAGCCCTGACTCCACGATGCTTACCCCAGGAAATTCTGTCTTAGTTCTCAATTCTCATTCCTCTTCTCAATATCAGTTCCGTCTTCAGTCCAGCAGCAGTTGCCCTGCCTCCACAATGCTTGTCCCAAGAAGTTCTGACTGTCCAGCTTGTGCTCTTCCTTATATATGGTTCAGCCTCTTCCTCTCATGTCAGCAACAGGGATTCATACCTCCTGGGTTGGTGTTTTGGTTTTGTTTTGTTTACAGAGGCTTAATTTGAAACAAGGTGCTAAGTACCTACTTATTGCCAATACAAAGGGATCTTTAAATTCATTACTATTACAGTCTGGCAAAAGAAGACCAACTTCTCTTCCTTTCCAGAGTTGATCCTTCCACTTGTACCTTCATATTTCCTCTGAGCATCTTTGTAATTGACCTTTCAGTTATTAAAGCATATCTTCCCTATCTAGAATAGCAACCCCTTCCTCCCTCTCCAGTGACTCCCTCTCTTCTATCTTCAAGTGTTCACAGGCTGCCTGGATCTCAAAAAAAAAATCCTTTACTTGACCTTAATATATCCTCATTTCTCAGCTGGCTGTACTACTTTGGATCTTTTCTGACTGACTTCTCCATTACCACCTTCCATCTTCTCCTTTTCCCTTCCCCTCCCCTTCTCTTCACAGATGAATACACTGGTATTCAGTCAAGAAGTTACATAAATGATATCATCAGAGGGTTGCATGAATGGAAAAGGAGGTGGATTATACTAAACCTAGTTTTAGTATATTGCCTTCCTCCATTAGATTGTAAACTCCTTGAGGGCAGGGACTGTCTTTTTTCATATTCATATTCTCAGAACTTATCACAATATCTAGCAGATAGGAGGTACTTAATAAATGTTTATTGAGTGATTGGTTTTAGCTCTTATCCTTTCTGTCCTTAGATTCATTGGCAAATTTTTCTATTATGACACATACTACCTCCAGTTCTCTATTGCCTGATTTACTCCCTAATGCTGCAATTTGACTTACCTACGATCACTCTACTGAAATACACACACACACACACACACACACACACACACACACACACACGTGTGTGTGTGTATATATATATATACATAGACACATACATATACATATATGCACATACATATATACTATTATGTGTGTATGTGTGTATTTTTTTAAACCTGTGACCTTCTAGATGAAAGGCAGTGTGGCATAGCAGATAGAAAGCCAGCCTGGGAGACAAGAATACTTGGGTTTAAGTCTTGCTTCAGACAACACTATGTGAATCTGGGGAAGTCACTTAATTTCTCGGTGCTTTAGGCAACTCTCTAAGACTATAAGTTGCAGAGAAGACGTTTCCCTGCATTGATAGAGGTAGATATCTCACCTGGACATTCCCTATATCAATGAAATCACTATTCTCCTATGACCTCGCTATCTTTTGTCTTCATCATTGCTATCCTCCTGTGACCTGCTAATTATGTTCTTTTCTTAGTGTGACTTTTCCTCCACCTTTTTCCTTGACCTGTGTGCAGGATTTGATGCTTTTATCATCCCATCTCAATTCCGACTCTTTGAACTGGTAATAACTGTGTATACAGAAATATTTTGGGGAAGAGAGGAAATTAGATAAAGGCATTTAAACCCTGTGGTCTTTTAAAAATGTTATCCATTCCTAAAGTTCTCCTTTTTCTAGGCCATTCATGATTTTATGCCATCTACATCTATATATGTATATGTGTGTATGTATGCGTGATTATATCTTTCTTTTTTAATCTTTTAGTTTTTAAAATTTTTTGCTTTTTGAAGGGGGAAGGGAAGGACAATTGGGGTTAAGTGACTTGCCCAAGGACACACAGCTAGTAAGTGTTAAGTGTCTAAGACTGGATTTGAACTTAGGTCCTCCTGACTCCAGGGTCAGTGCTCCATTCACTGTGCCACCTAGCCACTCCAATGTATGTATCTTTCTAATTGCTTCTTCTCTGTATTTCCCTAAGTCTATTTCTACTTCAATTGCCCTAAATGTGGACACTCTACAAGCTGCAGTTTTCATTCCTGTTTTTCCCCACTCTGTGTTCCCTGATCCATTGGTTCTCATGTCTTCCAACTGTTGCTTTCATATTACTTCAAGTCAATTCAACATTTTAAATTGCCTCTGCTAAGTGACACCGTAAATAAAGTATTGGACTTGGAGTCATGAACACTCATTTTTCTGAGTTCAAATCTAGCCTCACTGTGTGACCCTGGGCAAGTTGCTTAATCCTGGTTTGCCTCAGTTTCCTCATCTGTAAAATTATCTAGAAAAAGAAATGACAAACCACTCCAGTATCTGTGCCAAGAAAACCTCAAATGGTGTAAAGAAGAGTCAGAGATGACTGAAAAAAACTGAATAACAAATGATGTCTAAGGCACTATAGAAGACTCAAAATCTCTACCTCTAATCCTAACCTTTCTCCCAAAATTCAGAGATCACTGAATATACATATAGACTTCTGTATCTGTACTTTTCTGGATGTCTAAATCCTCACCTCTAAATCAACAGATCTAAAACTAAACTTATCATCTTCCCTTCAAACTGGCTTCTCCTCCTAATTGTCTTACCATTACCAGTCACAAAATGGTATTCAGTCAAGAATTGACATAAATTATATCATCAGGGGGTTACATGAATGGAAAATGAGGTGGATTATACTAAACACATCATGAGATTGAGAGGTAAGCATTGTATCCATACAATATCAAAAGATCTACAGAAAGGCACTGGACAGGAATTGAGTTACATGGGATGAAAAGGTGTAAATAGGTTCTGATCTACACCCCTGAAAGGAGTGACCATATCAATGAGCTCCACGGCAGTCAAAGAACTGAAGTATTTCTCCAGTAACCAAAGCACAAAATATTGGACTGACTTGCCCTTTGTATCAAAATACCTTTCAAATCTATCAGTTTTTTCTCAAAAACAGCCCTTGTATCTCTTTTTTTCCTTTTCAGTCCCATAGTCAAAACCTTCTTTTAGGCTCTTGTCATCTCATGCTTTAGCTATTATAATAGATTCCTAACTGGTTTCTCTGTCCCTTTCGATCTTTTCTGTATACACTTGTATGGTGGGAACAAGAGCCTGAGAATGTGGCCTATGGCACATGGTTATTGTCAACAGTAAAAAAGTTCCCATGGGAAAATTTACATGTAATCACCCATGTGACCATCCTTGGTACTTTCCCTTCTTTGTTTTGTTTCTATATAATATCTGGTCTGCCACGGAATTAATATGGAGATCCACCATTCTGTCCTGCTATCGTCCAGGACTGACCTCTGGAGTAAAGTAGCATGAGTAAGCTCCCTCTAATAAAACCTATTTACAACCGTGTTGGTGTGGGCTGCCCCTCTTTCTCACCTCAGAGGTGGGACTGTACCCCTAATGGTGTGCATTGATAGATCACTCTTACCAGATTAATTTCCCCCAATACTGCTTTGCAAAGTCACACACACCCTATCCCCACCATATCCCTATAGGACTCAACAATCTTAAATGGTTCCCTTGTGCCTTCCAAATAAACTTCAAACTCCTCAGTCTGGCATTCAAAGCCCTTTCTATAGCAACTGACACTGCTGACCACCCCTACTACTTGGATACTCTCTCCTCCCTCAAGTTTCATGACAGTGCTCTCTCCTGCTTCTCTTATCTGTAGAAACATTCTTCTTTCTTATTTACTGGCTTATCATCCATGTTTTTCCTCCTGTGCATTGGTGTCCCCCAGGATTCTGTCCTAAGTCATCTTTCTTATCTCAATATATTCTCTCTTTCTTAGCGATCCCATCAGCTACCATGGATTCAATTAGTGCCCATGCAATGAATTCCCAGATTTGGAGTCCAGAACTCTTTCCACAGGGGCGGCTAGATGGCTCAGTGAATAGAGCATGGGCCCTGAAGTCAGGAGGACCTGAGTTCAAATCCAGCCTCAGACACTTGACATACTTACTAGCTGTGTGACATTGGACAAGTCATTTAATCCCAATTGCCCTCAAAAAAAAAAAAAAAAGCAGAACTCTCTCCACAACATCATATTGCCACTAATATAAGTTTCACATATAAGCAGCACAAAAATTATGAAAAGTGTGAAAATATAATAGTTAATGACCTTACTAACCACTTTGATCTACTTGAGTTTCCTTACTATCCAGAGGAGGCCGAAATGACCTGCGAATCAGAATCACCTTGGTCTGATCAGCCACTGTCCAACACATTGAAACTTGACTCTAGCATAGTGATGTCATTTTTTTTTTGAGAATGAAGGACCACAACCACCAATCAAGAGATAAACTGAGGATCCCTCAAGCTCCAAACACCTGAGATCCTTGTGGTGTGTGTTTGCAGAACTCAGAAATTCCTCTGAAAGTACATTACTGATAATGTGACTCTCCTTATCCAAATGAGCCCCCACCCAAGCAGCAAGGAATTTAATCTAAAGTAGGGAATTCCATTGCTCTATTCAAGCTGATTTGGAGACCTATTCTTTCCTCTAAATAGCCCAAATGGGGGATGAGAAGGGGGTGGTCTGATAGAAGAGGTATTTCCTCTGTCCAGAGATGAAATGATGATGCAGTGACATCAGCCCCTGTTGGAAGAGTGTAAAAACTGAGTAGCCAAACCCCAAAGGGAGCTCAGCTTTGACCACAGCTCCTCATGCATTGCTCTGCCCTCTTGAGAAAAATAAACACGCAAACAACTTAATTTCTTTGTGATTCTTAGACTGAGGTTGACAGCAGAAAAAAGGAAATAAGCTTCTATTAGGAAAAAGAAAAGAAGGCAGTTAGTATATCCACTGAGTCTTATAATATTGTTACTACCTCTCTTAAAGCAGTTGGATGCACTGTTCAAGATATAAAAAAAACACACTGCATTTTTATTAGCTGGTGAGCCCAATAATATAGTCAGAATACAAACAGTGTGATCCCTAAATCATCATCCACAACACTGAAGGACTTCCAATATCTCTCACCATCTGAATCAGAAACTTTGCCAGCTGCTATAGCAATGGCACAGGATAATAGATTAGAAACCATAAAACCTAGAAAACAAATGTTATTGCATTCTGCATGGATCCAAGGTACATCTGCATTGTGACATAGGAAAGCAAAAGTAATGCTCATGGCAGAGTCTTCTACTGGCTGAGATGTAAGTACTCTGCTTGGACAGCATGCATCTATAGGACTTAGGACCAAACCACTCTTACACTGCCTGTCACTCTGTAGAAAGGGACCATAGGCATATTTCTTTGGTTTAATGGTGAGAAAAGAACAGAAGGAAGGCTAGAAAGAAGGCCAGATAAGCAGAACAGCTTTAGTGTTGATTATTATAAATTAATTTTTATTAGATAACTAAAAAGAAAAGCAAGCTGTATATACTAGAGAACTGTACTTTTTAGATACAATTTTTTTTATTCTATTATGCCTATAGAAATGTTCATTCTACTTGGAATTCAATAAGTCAGAATCAAAATAAAAAATAAATTTTTGTGGGGTTTTTGTGTTTTTTTTTCTTTTTGGAAGGGGAAGGCAGGACAATTGGGGTTAAGTGACTTGCCCAGGGTCACAGTGCTAGTAAGTGTTAAGAGTCAAGAGTTAAGAGCTGGATATGAACTCAGGTCTTCCTGACTCCAGGGCTGGTGCTCTATTCACTGCACCACCTAGCCGCCCCTCCAATATATTTTTTTTTTTCAGAAAAAGGATCACCTTTGGAGCTTGAATTATTTTGATTTGTGTATTGATTTAATTAAATCAGGGATGACAAATATTTCTTCACCTTTGACTGTATAGACAGACTTTTCCATCTCCCTATTATCTTTATCCATCTCATCCATGGGTATATATTTTGTATGAGCAAGAGGGATTTGGATTAATTTAGGGACCAAATTTTTGGGGTGGCTAGGTGGCACAGTGAATAGAGCACTGGCCCTGGAGTCAGGAGGACCTGAGTTCAAATCCAGCCACAGACTCTTAATACTTACTAGCCATGTGACCCTGGGCAAGTCAACCCCAAATTGCCCTGAATTCTCCCCTCCAAAAAGAATAAAAAAGAAAAGGAAAGGAAATTTTTAAAAGAAAGAAAAAAGAACATAAACATAGTTTTTCCAACTCGTTCATTTTACAGAGAAGGAAACTGAGGTCCAGAATGTTAAGTGACAGAGTCAGGATTCTAATTGAGATCCTTTTGACTATGAGTTTTAACACCTTTTCCACTATGTAATAGACAATGAAATGGCATTCAGTATGGCCTAATGAGAAGAGTCTAGGGGGTGGAAGTCAGGAGTCCTGGTTTCTAACCATGGATCTACAACTAAGACAAACCAGGTCCTGAGTGCCATACCCAAACAAGAATTTCCACCACAGTATGTGTGCCAAATGCTCATCCAGCATTTCCTTTAAGATCCCCAAGCAGGAAGGACCAATTACCTCTCCAAGGTAGCCCTTTCCACTCACAGTTAATCCTAATTATTAAGAAATTTTTCTTTATACCAAATCTCAATATGTTTTTCAATAACTTTTACCTATCATTTGTTTGTTTCTCCCTCTAAGATCTCAAGGACATGCTCTTCAATGAGTCATAATTTCTTTTGAACTCAGTTTTCCTATCTGATAAAATAGAAAAAGGCCTGGGCTCACAGTTAAGAATGCTTGGGTTCAAGTCTTTCAACACAGTATTGACTGTGAGGAAGTCACTTAAACTCAGCTTTGCCTTTTTTCCAACACATAGAGTACCTTCTTTTCTTTACCTTAGTAAATGGTGTACTCATTAATGGTGTGCTAATAACTTGGCACCACCCACCTGATATGGTAGGAAGAGTCCTGACTTTGGAGGCAGAGGCAGAGAGCCTGGCTGCTACTTATAACCTGCATGACTTCTGACAAGACACATAAACTCCCCATGCTTCAGCTTCTTCATATGCAAGATGAGGACATTGGACTCAGGGACCTCTGTCCTCCCTTCTAGGCTTTCCCTATGATTTTCCCATTAGCCTGAGTGGGAGGAGTTCAGTATACTAGGCATATAAACTATCCCAATTTGAATATAGATTTTTTTTATCCTCAAAAGATCAATTTATATGCTTGAATATGTTACACTGATCCCAAAGATCTAGAACTTTCCAGACTAAAATACTCCTGCATGGTCATCACTCCCTATATATGTTTCCATCCCCTATTACTCCTCAAGGGCACCCTTTTATAATGGTATCTCTAGCCTTTAGCACATAATAAGTATTTAAAAATAGTTTGTTTAATTAATTAGTTCATTCATTCATATTACAGAGTCTTTCCCTAACAAACTTGTACCTCTGCATAATTATCCAGCCAGGAAGCAAATCCCTGTGCTGTAGAAAGAGAACTGGACTGAGAGCTCTTAGCACAATATCTGGCACATAATAAATGCTTGTTTCCTTCCTTTGTCCTTCCCTTCTTCCCTCTATCCTTTCCTCCCTCCCTCATTTCTTTTTCTTTTTCCTTCATCCCTCCCTTTCTCTCTTCCTCCTTCCTTCTTTTCTTCCTCTCTCCTTCTCCCTTCCCTTTCTCTCTCCTTCCCTTCTTTCCTCCTTTTATTTCTTCCTTTCTCCCTACCTCTTTCTCTACTTTCCTTTCTTCCCTCCTCTATTCCTTCCTTCCATTCCTTCCTCACTCTTATCCCCTTCTCTCCCTCTTTCCCTGTCTCCCTCTTTTCTGGCCTTCCTTCTTCCATCCCTCCCTCTCTATATCCATCTCCCTCTCCTTCCTTCCTGAGAACCAGGAGTCCTGAATTCTAGTCCTAACAGACAACTTACTACTTGTATGACTATGAACAAGTTACTTTACCTGTCTCTGCTTCAGTTCCCTCATCTGTAAAGAGACAAAGATAGACTATTTCTTTGTATCATTAAACCTGATAACTATTTGTTGAAAGAATGAATGGCCTGGGTTAGAAAAGAGAGCCCTGAACTTGTCAAAAGACCCAAGTTCAGATTCAGCTATGGCATTTCATGCCTTTATGTCCTTGGGCAAGCCACTCAATCTCGCAACTCCTCAGTTTTCATATCCTTAGCTATGAAATGGGTATAGCATGCTCAAAACCCATATCACAGAGTCAGGCTGAAGATGCTTTGTGAACTGTAAGAGGCTACAGAAATGTGAGCTATTGTTAATGAATACCAGGTGAGCCTAGAACTGAGGCCAGCTAGGTGGTGCAGTGCCAGGCCTGAAGTCAGGAAGACTCATCTTTGTGAATTCAAATCTGACCCTAGGTAAATCACTTAATCCTATTTGCCTCAGTTTCTCATTTGTAAAATGAGCTGGAAAGGGAAATGGGAAACCACTCTAGCTAGGATCTTTGCCAAGAAAACCCCAAAGTGGACAATGAAGAGCTGGACATTAACAACAACTAGGACTGAAGGTTTGATGTAGTCTGGAAAGGGGTGACATTCAAACCATCAGGCCAGAAAGACACCTCAATTTTCAGAGACATTGGTCCAGTACCTCTCAGGCACATTCCAGACACTGGAGGGAAAAATAGCTCTTTGGACAAAGAGTGTCAAAAGCCATATTAACAACAGTAGCAGCAGCAAAAACAACAGCCATAACAATAAAATTCATCACATTCATCACTGACCATAAGGCAGTTTTAGTGATAGTGATAGCTACACATTATTAAAATTGAGATGATATATCCAAAGGCACTAGGAAACAAGGCTAATTACCACTGGGAACAGCTCACAATGAAATACCAGGCTGGTAAATGGGTCTTTTAGCTACTTATTTCAAGTAAAAGATGTGATAGTCTTATTCAAAAGCAACATCTTGCAGAGGTAGAGTGAAAGATGAAAGTGGGAAATATATAAAAGAAGAAGAATCCATTATTCTGGAAGGCTCAAGTAGATTTGTTAAGGATGTATTAGATTCAAAAAACACTTTTAGAATGGTCCTACACATCAAAGCTCAGCGATACACTACCTTTTTCATGCGTCACCCAAATGCATTTACAGGTTGTATTTGAAGCACTTAGCTACCAGGCTCCCTCTAGTTGAATCACACCCAGACCTCTGCAGCTCCCCCCACAGAGTAATAACAGCACGACTGTCCCAAAGCCTCTTTTTCATTTAAAAGGAAATCACAGATCCAGTCTAAAAAAAAATGAGGACATAATTAAAAGTTTGATATAGTAGTGAGATATGAAAAAGGGGGGTAAATATTGGAAATCATGAGGTTAAGATACATCTCTATCTCCAGACAATATTTTGTCAAGTTCTAAAATGTAGCAAAAGGAAACTACTGAAATAAACTTAGCAAATTTAAACTACATTATAGAATTAATTACCTAAAGAATCTATCTTAGATATTTTCAACCAAAAAGTTATATTCCATCAAATATATTTTAATCGTATCTTGAAAATTGCCCAAAGGGACTTTGATAGCAACTAGTTGCCAATTAACCAAGAGTCTTTCCCTATGCCCCTCAACTATTCCTCTTCCACTACTATCATTTAAGACCAGTCTCCTCACTCCCTTCCCCTAATTCCTGGTCCTACCAGTGCCAGATAAAGGCCCCTATAAAAACCCACCAAACTTAACTGTCTTGGGGGAAAGTAAGCGCACTTCCCTATGGAGCACCTAACTCCATCCAGTATGACAGCCCTGGCCTGACCATCCCTTTGTTTTGTGCATTTTCCCCTCAATAAATCTGACTTGCTATACTGTCTTGCAACATATATCTGCGTTTCCTTGTATTGAACTACTCATAGTCCAAACCTTTAAACTCTGTTTGTGTACATATTATATAGCCTTTGTGTGAGAAGGGCACGCAAAAAAATGCTTGAAACTAATTTCCAACTTGAAACATGTCCCCAACTGCCCTAAACATGTCCCCAGCTGCCCTAGCTAGCTGACTTCTAGGGTATAAGTCTGACTCAGGAAACCAAGATATATAGGCAGCAGCACTTTGATGATTCAGTTCATTATCTGCTTCCTCCCAAACCAGGTCTAAAGGCTTTTTAGGGCTTTTAAGGATAATGTGAAAATGGAGACATTACATGGATCAACGAAAGCAATTAATCAATTAGACAAACAAGTATTTACAAAGTGACTACTGTGTAACAGGTGCTGTGCTAGGCACAGGGAGGATGTGATGTTTTATAGGGAGAGACAAAATGTACCCATATAAGTATATACAAGATAAGCATAAATATATGATACATGTTAAATAAAGCCAATGTGATTTGGTGGGGAGCCACTAGAAGTGGGGGCATCAGTTCTATAAAGTGGAGGAGATGAAGGGAGGACATCCCAGACATGAGAGACAGGCTATGCAAAGACATAGACAGGAGATGAACTGACATGTTGGATGGAATGACTATTGTGTGAGGAACTAGAAGAATGCCAGTTGGATGAACCAAGATAGGGAATATTAGTAAGGCTGGGAAGGTAGAATAACCAGAAGAGTGAAAAGCCATGAATTAGATATGTAAAAGCCACATATTAACTATACAACTTACCAGATCCCAATTTTTCATCTGTAAAATGAGGGGATTGCATTATTAGACCTTTAACCCCAAGGGAGTCAAAGACAGAAAGGTATGATATGTAACAAAATATTCATTTCAGAACTCTTTTGGTAGCAAAGAACAGGAAACAGGATAGGCTACCCATTGATTTAGGAATGGCTAAATGAACATGATGAAATTATTATGGTGCAGTATGAAATGAGGAATTTAAAGGAATATAGGAAGAATTATGTGGGAATTATATAGAATTATGTAGAATATAGGAAGAACTGATTCTGAGTGAAATAAATGAAGCCAAAAGAACACAGAAAATGTTTATAAATAACATAAATGAAAAGAACATTAAAAGGAAGCCAAACTCTAAGTAACAGCCAATCATGGAGAGCAGGGAATGAAATGTACTGCCCTCCTCTCAGCAGAGAAATTGGTGACTCTTGGACTAAATGTTGCCTATACTATTATACATAGTCTTTTAGTTGTTTTTTTTTTTCTTCTTAGTGCATAGAACAGTAGGCCTTGAAGTCAGGAAGAACATAGTTCAAATCCAGCCTCAAATACTAGCTGTGTGACCCTGGGCAAGTCACTTAACATGTTTGCCTCACATTCTTCAACTAAAAACGAAGATAATAGAACCACTTACTTCCCAAGATAATTGTGAGGATCAAATGAGAAAATATGTGTAAAGCACCGGGCACATTATAGACACTTAAATTCTTGTTTCCTTCCATTCTATTTAAGTACTTACTACATGCCAGGAACTGTGCAAAGTCCTAGGGATGCAAAAAGATAAAAACAGTTCTTACCCTCAGGGAGCTTATATTCTTTTTATATTTTTTATTTTTCTAAATATTTTTCAATTATATTTTAAAAGTTATTAACATTTACTTTTTAAAATTTTGAGTTCCAAATTCTCTCCCTCCCTCTTGGTCTTCCCTCAGTCTTTGAGAAGGCAAGTGAAATGATATCAATTATGCATCGAAAGTCATGCAAAACACATTTCCATGTTAGCTATGTTGCAAAAGAAAATATTCATATACACACAAAAAAACAAGAAAAATAAAGAGAAAAAATTATGTTTCAATCTACACTCAGAGTTCATCAGTTCTCTCTGGAGGTAAACAGCATTTTTCATCATAGGTCCAAGAAGCTTACATTCTAATGGAGAAGACAACATGTGATATATACAGAGTAAATAGAAGGGGAAGACACTAGTATTGAGAAGGAGGAAAGGACTCTTGCAGAAGGTGGGACTTGAGTAGAATCTTAAAGGAAGCCAGAGAATGCAGGAAGCAAAACTGACAAAAGGGAGCACTCTAGACAGGGGTGGAGGTATCCAGTAAAAAGATGGGGTTCAAGTAAGACCAGTATCCCTGGATCATAGAGTAGAGGGAAATAACGTGTAAGAAGACTGGAAAAGTAAAAGGTACCTAGTTGTGAAAGGCTTTAAATGCTATACTGGATGCTAAATTAAAATCAAAATATTAAGTTAAATGTTTATATTGGATCCTGATGGTTTATTGAAGGAGGAGAGAAATGACATAATAATTTGGTTACAAGAAAGTGTTCAATTCCAGTGTGGAGGGAGGAGTTATAACCAGAAATGACAGTGACAGAAAAACAAAAGATATAAATAAAACTCATTTTAAAATTAAATTAAATGAAGGTATTGGATTTGATGCCCTCTGAGGACTCTGTTAGTTCTGACAGGCTATCATCTGATCTGGATCATTAGATTATAACAAAAGAACAATTACAAGTGTGATGACTTAGTTTTATACTTTGACTTGAGCAAAGCATTTGACAAATTATCTTAAGATGTCCTTGTGAACAAGATGGAGAGATGTAAACTAAATAATAATACAATTGGGTAAACCTACAACTAATTGAATATACTCAAATATAGTGGTTAATGGATGGATGTCAGCTTGAAGGGAGGTCTTTTGGGGAGTGCCTCGGAGTGTAGTCCTTGATCCTTGATCTGATTGTTTCACATTTTTCCCCAATGTCTTGGATTACACCATACATGGCTTGCTTATTCACATCTGTGGATAAACCAAGTTAACCCCACTCACTTCTTAACCTCATGTTACCTAACTTCCTCCCAGCACTGCTTTACTCAGTCTCCTCTCTAGATTGCTAATAACCTCCTAAACACCCAATGAATCGAGCTTTTCCTAGTTCACTTCCTTCTTAATACATGCCAGCATTTTCCTAAGGAAGCAGACTTGAAAAACATGGGGTTCAGGATCTATCTATCGAGCTCTGTACTCCAATACTCATTTAGCAGCTGGAACAAATTTTTTGTAGTTGTTATTGTTGTTCAGTGGTTTCAGTCACGTCCAACTCTTTGGGGTTTTCTTGGCAGAGATGCTGGAGTGGTTTGCCATTTCCTTCTCCAGCTCATTTTATAAGTGAGGAAACTAAGGAACAAATGTCATAGTTACAATCAATCAACCCACCAGTCAAGAAGTATAAATACTCTTTCTTCACAAGGAGGAAATCTAAGGGTGGGGGACATTGCACATAATGTCAGATTTTTTCTGGATGCATTGATTGGTTTTACTGAATTTTTCTTTTGTCTTTTCCTCTCTTTTCTTTGCTATAAGGAATGACTTTAAGGGGAAGGGGAAGGATATAAGGGAAAATCTAGGCCAGGCAAAAACAAAAAATATCAATTCAAATTGATTTTTTTTAAAAGATTACATAATTTTATCAGGGTAGTCCTGAGTTTTGACCATCTATTCATAATAGACAGGTGGCCCAGCAAATGTATTAGACAGAATCTCCTGGAGAGTCAAGCAGACCTAGGTATATA
>WOXC01011673.1:0-27500 GCA_011680675.1 Gymnobelideus leadbeateri | reverse complement strand
CTAAATTTTTTTAAACTTGTGCTCTAAGGGGCGGCTAGGTAATGCAGTGAATAGAGCACTGTCCCTGGAGTCGGGAGGACCTGAGTTCAAATCCGGCCTCAGACACTTAACACCAAAAAACCCCCAAAACTAGCCATGTGACTTTGGGCAAGTCACTTAACCCCAACTGCCCTCAAAAAAAAAAGTGTTTTGTAAGCCCCAGATGGAAAATAAGCTCCTGGAGTTCAGGGAGAGTTTTGTCTTTTGCCTCTTTTCATATCCCCAGACCTTAGCACTTTGCCTAGCACACAGTATGCAAATGATAAAGGTTAGTTGACTTGAATAAGAATGAATATGGTGGTAGAAAAAGGCATTTATAGTGCTCCTATACAGCTTAGCTTTCCACTCTAGAGCATCAATCAATAAACATTTATTAAATGCCTGCTATGTTCCAGGTTCTGTACTAAGTGCTAGGGATACAAAAAGAAACAAAAGACAGTCCCCACACTCAAGGAATTTACAATCCAATGCAAGGACACAACATGCAAACAAATATATGCAAAGCAAACTAAATAAAGGATAAATAGGATAGAGAAGTCATTGGAATTAAGACTGTTGGGGAAGGCTTCCTGTATAAGGTGAGATTTTAGTTGGAATTTTAAAATCCTGGGAGTTCAGTAGTCAGAGCAGAGAAGCAAGAGCTTCCTATGCATGGGGGACAGCCAGAGAAAATGATCTGAGCTGGGAGAGAAAATGTCTTGTTCATGGAGCAGCCAGGAAGCCAGTGACATTGGATCGAAGAGTACATATTGGGGAATAAGTTGAAAGAAGACAGGAAAGCTAGAAGGGGGCTGAGGTATAAAGGGCTTTAAACACCAAACAGATCATTTTGTACTTCCCTCCAGAGGTAAAAGGAAGTCACTAGAGTTAATCGAGTAAGGGGACCAGTGTTTTATGAAAATCACTTTAGTGGCTGAATGAAGGATGGATTGGAGGGGGAAGGGACTTTAGACAGGCCGACAAACCAGCAGGCTATTGCAATAATCAAGGTAGGGGCTTGCAATAGAGTGGGAGGAAAGGAGAGGACAGGACAGGACAGGAGAGGACAGGACAGTACAAGAGAAGACAGGAGAGGGCATATGTCACAAAGGTTAAATTGGCATATTTTCACATCTTGGATATATGGGGAATGAGAGATGGTGAGGAATCTGAGACAGCTTCTAGGTTGCAAGACTGAGAAACTGGGGGATATTCATAATCCTCAGAGATGTCTTTGATCAAAAACAACTTGCACCAGACAACTTTCCAAAAAGGAAGCCAGAAGCCCTTGATTCCACCCCCTACCCCCTAGTCACACAGTTTAGTTGATTCCTCTTCTCTGAGCCTATCTCCTGATCCCATCACCCAAACCTTGTCTCCCATTCTACCATGAGTGGTTGATCCTATCAGACTATAGTCCCATTTCAATCCAGAAAGAGCTTTCATTCATAGCAATAGGAGCATGTTTCCTATTTTCTTTGAATTTCCCTGGAATTCTTGATAGACCGTTCTGCTTAATGAATACCTCAATAATTTAAATCACCAGTGCCATTATTCCACACGCTAATTAACAGATTTAACTGAAAACTTCCTCTTGCAAAGACATAGCATGACAGTGTACACAATGCAGTCTGAAAAAAGGTTTAAGTAGTTAAAGTAAACCTCCTATCATTAATGAACCATCAGTGGAGTCAATGCCAGATGATAAGTCCAAAAATCAAGGAGTTTACAATCCGATGCAAAGAGACATGCAAACAAATATACGCAAAGTAAACTAAATAAAGGATAAATGGGGTATGATTAAAAGACAGAAGGCATTGGAATTCAGACTGTTGGGAGATTCGTTTGGAGTCAATGCCTCCAAAAGAGTATTTTCGCCATTGCATGAGATACAGTCTCTCAGGCTGCACAAAATATATCTCATCTTGTCCTTCACAAGCTGTTCTGTGCTACAATAAAACCAATTTTCCATCATCGGGGAAATCAGAGGGCTGGAGAAACCTAAAGGAACATTTCCCACAGACCCCTGACCTTCACCCCTTTGAGCATAACTACAAAATAGTTTATTAGATGATTTATTTAACAGTTAAGTGCTTACTATGTGCAAAGAGCTGGGATACAAATAGAAAAACAAGACAGCTCCTGCTCTGAAGGGGAGACAACAAATGGAAGAGGTTTCAGTAGCAAATCAGATGAAAGGCCCAATGGTCTTTAGGAAGCAGTGGCAAAGCAGGTGGAAATACATATATATGGCACTTTAAGGTTTACAAAATGCTTTACATTTATTACTTCCTTTTATCTCTTAACAACCCTGTGAGATACATACTACCATCATCCCCATTTTGTTGTTGTTGTTGAGTTGTTTCAAGCGTGTTCAACTCTTTGTGACCCCATTTGGAGTTTTCTTGACAAAGATACTGGAGCGGTTTGCCATTTCCTCCTCCAGTTCATTTGACAGATGAGGAAACCGAGGCAAACAGGGTTAAGTGACTTGTCCAGAGTCACACAGCTATTAAGTGTCTGAAGCTGGACTTCACCTTAAAAAGATGAGTCTTCCTGACTCCAGGTCTGGCACTCTATCCATGTGCCACCATTATTACATTAACTAATGTAGGGC
Source organism: Gymnobelideus leadbeateri (assembly GCA_011680675.1). Classification (NCBI taxonomy): domain Eukaryota; kingdom Metazoa; phylum Chordata; class Mammalia; order Diprotodontia; family Petauridae; genus Gymnobelideus; species Gymnobelideus leadbeateri. The sequence continues at coordinate 24,865 of WOXC01011673.1, read as the reverse complement.
TCTCTAAACAACCAATTAAGGAAAAAAATAAAACACAGTGATAATATAATAATATATTATATTAACATATAATATTATATATCATATATATTATATATCATATGTGTTGATATATTATATAATATATTATAATATATAATGTATATATATAATAACTAACATATATGTATGTCTATATATAAAAACTTCCTTGTATTCTTATAACAACTCCATGAGAGATATGCTATTATTATCCCCATTTTATGTAGGAAAAAACTGAGGCTGAGAGATTAATCAACTTGCCCAATGTCAAATATCTGAGAAGTGTCTAAATTGAGATTGAAGCTCAAGTTTTCCTGTATCCAGCTCTCTCTCTACTGCACCACCCAGCTGTCTCTGACAATAACAACTTTATATAACAAGGACATTTGATCAAAAGTGACATGGGATACCTTAGCAAGGAACAGGGTTTACACTTGGGAGGAGGGTCTTCAAGCAAAGGCTGGAGGAGATGAGGAAGGCATATACTCCAGGAAGAGAAGATGGTCATTGCAAAGGTCAGGAGACAGGAAATAGAATGCCATGTGTGAGGAACATGAAGGACAACCATTTGATCTCTTGGGATCCTACTTTTCATCTGTCAAATGAGGTCATTGGATTAGCTGTCTCTAAGTTTCCATTTTAAATCCTGAGTTTCTGAAGGCTACATAATTAGTAACAAGACTAGAACCCAGCTTTGTCCAGTCCCAGTCTTAAGTTCTAGCCATTCTTTTACATTCCAACCTTAATTTTCCTACTTTCTTATTTTCTCTAACTGACAAGATTCACAAAGCATCCCAATTCCTTTCTGTCTCTTCTTCCGGAATTAATTTCACCAAAGATACCTAAGAGTCCAAATAAACTGATCTGAGGGTAAAGCTGTGGGATATAATCACTGATCAGTGAATGGAAAACCAGGAGACCTGGGTTCTATTTTCAGTTCTGTCACTAAATAGCTGTGTGGCTTTAAGCAAATCACTCAAATTTTCAGAGACTGTTTCCTCAACTTTAAAATGGGAGGGGAGAAATAAGCCTTTAAGGTTTTTCTAACTTTAAAAAAACCTATAATTATAATTTAAAAAACAGCGATGTCTAATAAAAGAGCTTTGAATTTAGAATCAAATGTCATGATTTGAATACTGGTTCTGCTACTTACTACCATAAAACATGAGTCTCAATTTTCTCACTGGTAAAATGAAAGGATTCCATTAGAGCAAGGGTTTTTAAAAGTCCAAGAACTTAAAAATAATTGATAATTAGTTTTCTTTGGAACCCTATGTGGCAACCCTAGTTTATGCATTTAAAAATACTAGTTTGTATGTTTTGTATGACTGTCCCATATATAACCTATATCAACTTGTTTGCTCCTCAGGGAGGGGGAGAAGAAGGAGGAAGAGATGGATAGAATTTGGAACTCAAAAAAATTTAAAACAGGGGCGGCTAGGTGGTGAAGTGAGTAGAGCGTCAGCCCTGGAGTCAGAAGGACCTGAGTTCGGATCTGACCTCAGACACTTAACTCACACACAAACAAAAACCTAGCCGTGTGACCTTTGGGCAAGTTACTTAACCCCAATTGCCCTCTAAAAAGCAAAAAAAAAAAAATTAAAACAACTGTCAAAAATTGTTTTTACACGTAATTGGGGAAAATAAAACATTAATTTTTTTTTTTTTTGCTTTTTGAAGGGTAGTTGGGGTTAAGTAACTTGCCCAAGGTCACACAGCTAGGTTTTTGTTTGTGTGTGAGTTAAGTGTCTGAGGTCAGATCCGAACTTAGGTCCTTCTAACTCCAGGGCTGACGCTCTACTCACTGTGCCACCTAGCTGCCCCAAACATTAAATTTTTAAAAAAGAAAATCAGGACCAAAAAAAAAAAAAACCCACATTATTTTGAGAAGGGGTCCATGACATTAAAAAAAAAAGTTAAGGATCTTTAAAGTCTCTGTGAATGAAAGTTCTGTGGTTCTAAGAATGTGCCATCTCTTTTCCCTTCCTCTGCCCACATTTTAGTGGAAGTGCTAATAGCAATGACATGCCTAAATGACCAGGAGCAGGACCATAGAATAAACCCCAAACCAGGCTCACTTGTGGCTAAGTCGGAAGCCCACTTCCTTATTGTTAATCAATCCTCTCAATTTATTTAGTGTTCTATCTGCCTCCACTTTCACATGAAAGGGTTGCATGTGATTTAAAACCATTAATCTTTTTTTTTTTGCAAAGACAGCAGAAGTGATGATTTCAGATCACTATTCATTTATTTGGTAAAGGCAAGAGAAATAGGAACAGACTGAGGAAGAAACAAACTGAATAGGGTCATTCTGGGAAGAAAGGCTTGTGACACAGAAGCATTTTCCTATGATGAAGAGATCAGACCTCTTATCATCCCTCTCCTTTGACTATCAATAAAAAAACACCTGTTTAAGAATAATGATAGGTTAGAGGTACTTAAACCATACACATAAAGCAAAAAATAAATCCAGTGCATTAAGAAAAAGGCAATTAAAACTTGAAAAAATGGATCTGAAGCTCCAAGATGACAGCTGTGGTGCCATAGCTCCCAGCCAAGAATCTTCATTCACAGATGCTTCTTTATTGATTAAAATGAAGGAAATCCACCCCTGCCACTCTAACTGGAGTCCCTGTTTGGAGGAATAAAGAAAGCAATAAAAGCCAAAAGCTGACATCATGCTGCACTCACAAAGGCTTCTCCATCTTGATGATGGAAATCTGGAAATTTGAGCCCAGAAGAGATTGCAATAAGCAGCACTGTGTCTACATAGGTGTATGTTTGAATGTAAGTCTACCTGTGTGCATGTAGGTAGACATTTCATCATGTCTTATCCTTTGTGACCTCATTTGGATGTTTTTTGGCACAGATACTAGAGTGATTTGCCATTTCCTTCTCTAGTTCATTTTACAGATGAGAAAATTGAGGCAAACAGGGTGAAGTGACTCACCCAGGGTCACATAGTCAATAAGTGTCTGAGGCCATATTTGAGCTCATCTTCCTGACCCCACTGGTCATACCTGGTCAAAAGAATTTGTTTCTTTTTTTTAGGGCAATTGGGGTTAAATGACTTGCCCAAAGTCACACATCTAGTAAGTGTGTCAAGTGTCTGAGGCTGGATTTGAATTCAGGTCCTCCTGACTCCAGGGCTAGTGCTCTATTCACTGTACCACCTAGCTGCCCCCAAAAGAATCTGTTTCTAACAGTGGGATTTCAGGCATTTGGGGGAAGATATTTTGAGACAAAAAGGTCCACATAGTTTCCTGGGCTGCTTCCTGGTAGGTCCTTCCTCCTCTCTCTCCAATACAGATGCAATTTAGTTGGATGGTGGAATTACCTACTTACTTCTTCCACCCAGGGTTATCAATACTGTTCTGCCACATTAAGGAGAGTAAATTCTTACCACCAAACTCAAAAAAGTTTATATTCACTGTCTCCATTTCCTCACTATTCATTTTTCAGCCCTTTTCCATCTGACTTTTAGTCATTCTCTTGAAAACATACTCTTAAAGGTCACTAGTGATGTCCTAATCATCAAATTCAATGACCATTTCCCAGGCCTCAATCTTCAGTTCTTTATGTGGCACCTGACATGAATTACAATTTCCTCCTTAAAACTCTCCAACTCTCTGGGTTTCAATGACACTACAATTTCCTGTTTCCTAATTCCTGTCTCTGGATACTTTTATCTGTCTCCTTTCCTGCTTCCTCCTCCTCATCTTCCTCCTTCAACACCAGCATTTTGTAGGATTCTGTTCTGAGCTCTCTTCTCAAACATCCCAGGAAAAGAATATAGTCTAATGGAGAATGCATTGGATTTGGCGCCAGAAGGCCTGCAGTCTTGGCTCTCCTACTTACAGTCTATGAGACCTTCGGTAACAACTTCTCGGAACCATTTCCTCATCAGTAAAATAGAGCTAATATTAATACCTGATCCAGGGGCGGCTAGGTGGCGCAGTGAATAGAGCGCCGGCCCTGGAGTAAGAAGGACCTGAGTTTGGAGCCGGCCTTCAACACTTGATCCACACAAACAAAAAAAACCTAGCCGTGTAACCTTGAGCAAGTTACTTAACCCCAATTGCTTTAAAAAAAATATTAATACCTGATCCACCTGCTTCATAGAGCTGTCATCAAAATGACATGAAGATACATTAAAGCACTATGAATCATAAAAGCACCATCCTGTCCTCTCCAATACAATGGCCACTGCCTTTCTATTATTTGCTCATAGATTTAGAGCTGTACGGGACCTCGAAGTCCAAATCCCTCATTTTATTGATGAGGGAAGAGAGAGATTACATGACTTGTCTATAGTTTCATAGCTAGCAAATGACTGAGCCAGGATTTGAACCTGAGTCCTCTGATTCAATATCTATTACTCTTTCCACCATACCCATCACTCAGCCTTTGAACTTCTCCCTTTGACAAGACAAGATAGGGCATTTCAGCCACAGATCACCCATTTTCCACATATCTCCTCCAGCAAAAAACCTGAAGTTTGTACCAGATGAAAAATACGAGCGACAAATCCAATGAGAAACTATTGTACACAACTTGCTCAACCCCAGAACTGCAGAAAAAGCTAGCCAGAACCCCACAGGCAATAAGAGGAAAGGGAGCCTTCAGCCCAATGCCAATGCAGGGTAACAAGCTATTAACCTCCCATTAGAACCAGAGATGGACAAAGCTTAACATCCAGAGACATCCAGAACATCGAGCTCCTCTGAAAAAGCCCCACAGTGGGTAACAGGCAGTTTCAAATGTGTTGGAATCATGTATTTTGTTTTATTAATATTTTAATTAAATCATTTGTTTTTAATTTTCAACAATAACTTCAATAAGTTTTAAATTTTCTCCCCCTCTCTCCCCAAGACAGCATGCAATCTGATATGGGCTTTACACATACATTCCTATTAAACATATTTTCACATTAGTCATGTTGCATAGAAGAATTATAAGGAATGGGAAAAACCATGAGAAAGAAAAACAAAACAAAGAAGAAAATGGTCTGCTTCATTCTGCATTCTGACGCCATAGTTCTTTCTCTGGATGTGACTGGTTTTCTGTCCTGTGTTCTTTGGAATTGTTTTAGGTCCTTGCATTGCTGAGAAGGACTAAGTCTATCAAAATCAGTCCTCACACACGGTAGTATTTTATTTTTTTTAAATCTATTTTCTCTCCTTCTTACCTATCCCCCTGAGGAAAAAAAAAGAAAAACAAATCCTTATAACAAAGATGCATAGTTCAAGTAAAACAAGTTCTCATGTTGGCTGGGTTCAGAGAATATATGTCTCAACCTGCACCATGAACTCAGTCTCTTTGTTAGGAGACGGGCACTGCACTGTGTTTTATCATTGATCCTCCGAAGCTATGGGTGTTGACACCACATCTCCCAGGCACAGTTAAGCCACAGCCATTTCAGCCATTCTCCATGACATTTTATCAGCTTGCACAGGCCACCATATAGACAAAATGACACAGTGAGAAGAATGCTGAATCTGGAGTCAGTGAACCAGGGTTCACATCTGTCCCTCCTTACTGTGTAACTTCAGGCAAATTGCTTCACCTCTCTGGGTCTCAAAGCTCTCAACTGTAACATAAAGGAGTTGGACTAATGAATTGTTTGCTTTTTTGGAGCGGAGAAGGCTGGGCAATTGGGGTTGCCCAAGGTCACATGGCTAGTAAGTGTGTTAAGTGTCTGAGGCTGGATTTGAACTCAGGTCCTCCTGACTCCAGGGCTGGTGCTCTATTCACTGCACCACCTAGCATCCCCTTTATTATTTTTTTTTTTGGACTAATGTTTGTTTTTGTTTTTTCAGTATTTTTGAGCTCTAGACCAATGAGTCCTATGATCTTCATGAAGCTGTGTCAAACTCAAATAGAAACCCATACCTGCCAGCTATATATTGTCTTAGAAAACCACCTAACATGATTTATGTTGTAATGTATTTTTAAATTAATTTTGTTCAACATTTCCCAGCTATGCTTTAATGGTGGCATTTGCCACCTCTGATCTTAATAAATACTAAAACTGTACCCTAGGGGTGGTCCATGGCCAAATCATGAAACCTAAATCAATGTCCAGTAATTGTGGAACAGCCCAACCTGGTGACCTTGAATCTCTGATTCCTTCTGAAGGACCCCTTGCTCCTCCCAGGAGTTTCCATTAGCTCAAAGGAAATCCTGAGTCAATCCACAGCTCCCTGCGCCCTCATGCAGATACATACTTGTACATTCAGCAGATGCCTAAGCAAAAGTGTAATGTACAAGTCTGTCTGCTCTCTCTGCCCCCTGCCGTGATAGTCACATCTTTCTTCTTTTCAGTTATGCCTTATTGTGAATTTAAGCCCCTTGCCTCCTTTATCAGGTGTATTTTAATTTACACTGTATCTTGAATTGTGAAATGAAAGACTATGTCCAGTTAAGGGTATTCCAGTGGAGACAGGAGACATTTGAGAACACACAGACCTTACCGGACCACTGGCTAATCTCACTTAAGCACCTTCCAGTTCCACCTACAAGCAATATTATAGTAATAACATATTTATAAGACACCATTCTTCCAGTTTTATGAGATAAGTAGCATAAATGTTACTATCCCCATTTGACAGGCAAGGAAAACTATAGCTCAAGCACTTAAGGGATTTGTCCAAGGTTTCAGTGCGGGTTATAACAGAGTGAACATTTTAACCCTAAATCCAATCCTGTTTTCCACTCTATTCCGGGTTGTGCTAGAGCTATCTCAAACTACCTCACAAGATCCAATTAAACTTTTAAGTGTGAACCTTTCTAGCTCAGAAATTGGCAAACACTACAAATCAGGGCTTGATTTATTGTTTCATTGATTGTCTAGACTTAAGAAAGTGATAGAAAAATTTGAAAAATGCAGATTAAATTTTAAAATGTATCATGCAATTTCAAGGAAACTGATGTTAAAAATTTACCAGCACACCACTAACTATATCCTATTTTCGTTTGTGCTTTTTTTTTTCTTTTTGGAGGGCAATTGGGGTTAAGTGACTTGCCCAAAGTCACATGGCTAGTAAGTGTGTCAAGTGTCTGAGAGGTTGGATTTGAACTCGGGTCCTCCTGATTCCAGGGCTGGTGCTCTATTCACTGCGCCATTTAGCCAGCCCCATTATACCCTATTTTCACTGTTTCTCAATGAGAATGGAGAAAGTAAGGTCACACCTGGAACCAGAACATATTTTAACTGTCTGGACCTGGAACCCACCCTCTGGAGTGCTATGGGTAAAGAAAGACAGCAAATACTAGATAAGGGTCTGAATGCAAGCAGACATTCTTATTGTGTGGGGAGTATATTAGTATGCTGTTTTCAAAATGCCTCTTTTATAATATTTATGGCCAAAATATACTTTTTCTTATATCTAACTTGAACCACATTCTTTATCTGCAACCACTCTGCCCGTCTTTGATTTCGGCATCTCTGCTCAATCATTCTTCTCCAATCAAAACGTTCCTTATTTCTACTGCCAGTTGGAGACAAATAGGTAATTCATTCTCTCTTGTCTCTTTCTCCTCTCTCTTTCTCCTCTTCCTCTCTGCCTAGCTCTCTCTTTCTTTCTTTCTCTGTCTCTCTTTCTGTCGCTGTCTCTCTCTCTCCCCCTCCCACCTCCCACTAGGCTATTTGTTTATTTTGATTTAACCTAAGCAACTATGATCTCCTTTTGCAGCAGCCATATAGTGAATGCATTGAACGTAACAGGGAATATCAAGTTGGGTTTGGGGTTTGCTTCTGTGAATTTTGCCCATACAATTGACAAGAAAGGCATGGTTACTTACAAATGTAATGGAGAAATAAGATGGCAAGGTAGTTCATGTGGCTTATTTAATTTAACTATTTAATGTTTTTTGGGTTTTTTTGCTTTTTGAAGGCAGGGCAATTGGGGTTAAGTGACTTGCCCAAGGTCACACAGATAGTAAGTGTTAAGTGTCTGAGGCTGGAATTGAACTCAGGTCCTCCTGACTCCAGGGCCAGTGCTCTATTCACTGAGCCACCTAGTCTCCCCCTAATGTAATATTTTGAGAATAAAGAAACAAAGGAGAAAAAAGGCCAGGATCCCCAAATCACACTCACTATAAATGTTCTAATAATTGCATAGTGACAATATTTTGCCATAAATAGAGAACAAAAGTTTATTTTTATTGGCACACAGCCCAAACATGGACGGCAACAAAAACATTTCGAAACCATGAATTAAAAAAAAAACAAACTTTTAAAATACTGATGAATATAATTATCTTTCAAAACAAGGTCAAACTGGGAAGGTGCCAATTGTAAGGAGAAAGAGCAATAACCATGGGGTCAAGAGACCTGGGTTCTAGTGCTGATTCAGCTCCCGACTAGTTATGCAATCTTGCACAAGTGTCTTTACTACTAACTGCCTCAATACCTTCACTTTTAAAATTAAAGGGGTCAGGCTGGATGATTTCTAAAATTCCAGCTCTAACATCCTGTAAGATCTATAGGAACTTCCATGCCCTATTCCCTACCTTCTATATAATCTCTTTCAAGCAATTGGTCAACAGGTGTTCATAAAATGACTGCTATGCACCAGACACTGTGCTAGGCTTTGTGTAAGGTGTGTGTTGAGTATGATCTTAGCCCAAATCAATTACAGCCAGTGAGCATGTATGATGTGCCTATGTGTCAAGCACTATAGCTCAAAGGAAATAAAATGCAGTCAAGTCGTGAGCCACAAAATGGAAGTATGTTCAATTCACACAGTCATTTCATCTTCACTTCACATGCTATTTGCTTAATAACTTCTGCATTCTCTGATCTTTTTTTACTGTGCCCTCAGTGGAAAAGCAGCCCACTGCTACAGAGCTACAGGGATGCACATAGTAATAACCTTCCTCTAAAGGCTTAGTATCTGAACATACGCATTTTATGTTTAAAAGAAAAAATTTTCTTACCATTTGTCTTCTGTTCTCCACCAAATTGATGCCAATAATTCCCAAGAAAGATCCAAAGCCAAGCTACAACCAAAAGAAAAAAGGGAAACAGATCAATATTCCAGCATGCTTAGTAGCCTGGTAAGGAAAGTTTAACATTAAACAATAAAGCTAATAATGCAAAAATGAAAAAACTTTTTATGATAGCAAAAGGAGAAGGTCATCTCCATCTTATGCTGGCCCTGAGGCAGGACAGTTCAGGTTGGACTTTGAACCAGTCCTAGAAGGTGATTAGGTATAGATCTTACATAAGGAACCAGCAGAAATTTGCATTCAAAATATGGTTTTAGGTTCACTCCAGATAAGACAGATTTTATACACACACACACACACACACACACACACACTCATGTGTGTATGTATATGTGTGTGCATGTTTGTGTATGCCTGTGTGGTTTGTGTGCATTTATATGTATATGTATTTGTGTATACAAGTGAATATATTATTTGTATATATATATATACATATATAGATGATATAAATAATGGATAATAACAATTAGCATTTATATCGTACTTTAAGGTTTGCAAAACACTTTATAAAAATCTCATTTTAGTTCACAACAACTCTGGGAGATAGGTCCTATTATTAATCCAATTTTACAGATGAGGAAACCGAGGCAGTCAAGTTAAGTAATCTGCCCCCGGTCACACAGTTAGTAAGTTTCTGCACAGAGATTTTAATTCAAGTTTTCCTGACGCCAGGTCTAGCCCTCTATTCACTGAGCAGCTAATTAGGGCATGTTGCATATGAACAGAGCAGGCATTTCCTTTCTGTGGTCTCATTTCAGGCACATGGAGAGATGTGCTTACCTCTAAAATATATCACCCACAGGCATGCCTAAATTCTAACAACGGAGAGTAATTCTTTCAAGTTCGGGAGGGTTTCTAGAACTAAAATGTGATTTTATCATCCTTTTACCAAATGCAGAAAAGTACCTACTCTTCAACTTAGAGACTTAGAAAGTTGCCTTGGTGGGGCGGCTAGGTGGTGCAGTGAGTAGAGCATCGGCCCTGGAGTCAGAAGGACCTGAGTTCGGATCCGGCCTCAGACACTTAACGCACACACAAACAAAAACCTAGCCATGTGACCTTGGGCAAGTAACTTAACCCCAATTGCCCTCCAAAAAAAAAGAAGAGAAAGTTGCCTTGGTGGCTGAGAGATTAAGTGACTTACCTAAGATTTCAAAGCCAAAGCATCTCTGTAATGGCAATGGGAATTTGAAGATCTTCCCTAACCCTAATAGTCCAAATGAAATCACATGGAGTCTGTGGTAGGTTTGCTAAAGGGTGGAGCAGAGCCTATAGGAAGCTGGGAGTCAGAGCAGCTAGACAGTGGGAGAGAGAGGACGGCAGGCAAGCAGACAGCTAGGCTTGTGAGTGTTTATTTGTGGGGAGGCTAAAGGATGGTCTGGCTTCCTGCTGTGTTATGCTATATTAACTTCTTTGTTACTATGATGAATTTGACTTTCTGGTGCTGGGATTTGGCTTTCTGGTATCTGAATAAATGTTTTGCTTCTGTCTTCTATATGGAGAGTCTGTTATGTTTTGCAATTCATATCTGTGCCAGCATATTCATAATCACTGTTGGTGCTGTGAATATTGCATTGGTGCTACAATCTCCTGGGTAGAACATTCACCCGGTCTTTCTAATTCTGAGACCATGTCGCTACCCACGATACCACTGATGCCTCTTTTCCTTTGAGTTAAGACATGGGTTCTTAATCCTTTATTTGTGTCATGGACACCCCCCCCCAACTTTAACAGCCTGATTAAACCTCTTCATATAATTTTTGGAAGTGCATAAAATAAAATATATAGGATTTGAAGTATAATTATTAATCTATATTTATCTATATGTATGCATATATATATTAAAATACAAAAACAAGTTCATGAACCTCAGATACAGAACTTCTAATAAGGAATTATATTTCCAGACATTCCCTGGAACTAAAATATAAATATGCTGCCAAGAAGGAGCAACATATTAATCCACTGTCACTCATTGATATCTTAATAGAAATTAGTTTATTGATTATCTTGGAATGAGAAAAATAGAGCCCTGAAGGAAAGGAAGTTTTGATCATTACCAAAATGAATAAAAGGCTCAGAATTTGGGGTATTTCTAAGAAAGGTCAACTTAACAGAAGAATGCCATGGCTTTGAGTATTGGGAAAGGGGATACCTAAAAGAGAAGAAAGAACGCAAAAAAGGTAGATGGGAAATAAACTTACCTACTTCCCAATTTTTCCAGAGCAGAAGAAGCTAAATCTAATGTTGCATAGTGAGAATGTATTCACCAACTGTGAATTCTAAATGAAGTTGTGTGAAAAAATTTAACCATGGAATCTTGTGAGAGGTCAAAAACTAGGATCTCAGTTTAAATTTTTTTTTCATTAAAAAATGTTCTCAAACATGAATGCCTGTGATTCCAGGGCCCTTGCCTATGCTAATCCCCAGGTCAGACACAATGCAGACCAGATGGTGGCAATGAGCAAGAATGAACGTATCACAAGTTGAACCTAAGAACATTAAATCTAATTCTTCCAGGTGACCTCATTTACATGTCCTGGCAGATGTCTGGTTACAAGGCCTGAGATTTGACACAGGGATATATATTTCTTTTTTTTTTTTTTTTAAGCAATTGGGGTTAAGTAACTTGCTCAAGGTTACACAGCCAGTCATAATTTATGTGTGGGTGCTCATTTTCTGAGGCCGGATCCAATCCCGGGTCATGCCTCTTACTCACTGCGCCACCTATCCGCCCCAGGGGTACACATTTCTGAAGGAATTCTGACTGTGTGCACAAAAGTGTGTATTCTTGGTCCAATGATATGTAACATAATGGAAGGAAAGTGATTTGAAGATGCCTTGTTGGGCAGCTCTCATAAATGTGGGTAGGACCAGGGAGATTTGAAGAGCAACAAAACCCTATTTGCCTTCTATCACTCCTAAAATTCTAATATTAAAGTTCAATTTGAGTCTGGAAAGCAGAATGAGATCATATTGTAAAATACTTAGCATAGTGCCTAGCATATAGTAGGCGCTTAAGAAATGCTTTACTTAAAGAAACCATCCAGAATGAGGACTTCTGAAGTTATTCAGATCCAACCTTTACCTAAAGAATCCTGTAACAAATCCCCAAACAATGGTCCTCCACCCTCACTTGAAGACTTCCCATGAGAGAAAACTCAAGCAAACCATCCTACTTTTACATTGTTCTAATTATTGGAAGTTTTCCCTTACATCAAACCAAAATTTACTTTTGCAACCTTTCTCCATTCCTCAGGGTTCTGCCATTTGGAGTCAAGTAGTACAAGTTTATTCAATCAAGTCAACAAATTTTTACTAAGCACTTACGATATGTAAGACACTGTGCTAGGTGATAGAGATATATTCTATCTCCAGGTTATACTCCAAGCTGGAGATGCTCTACCACCTTCACTTTTTCTTCTTGAAATTAGTCATTCCTTTGGGGCAGCTAGGTAGCTCAGTAAATAGAGCACCGGCCCCAGAGTCAGGAGGATCTGAGTTCAAATCTGGCCTCAGATACTTAACACTTACTAGTCATGTGACCTCGGGCAAGTCACTTAACCCCAAATGCCCTGCCTTCCACCCTTAAAAAAAAAAAAGAAATTAGTAATTCCCTTCACTATTAAGTTCAAGAGCCACCTTCTAATGGAGGCCTTTCCTAATTAATGATAATAATAGCAATAACAATAATAATTAGCATTTATATAATGCCTTGGCGACTGGGTGGCACAGTGGATAGAGTACTGTAATCAGAAAGACATCTTCCTGAGTTCAAATCCAGTCTCAGACACTTGCTTAGCTGTGTGACCCTGGGTAAATCACTTAACTCTGCCTCTGTTTCCTCATCTGTACAATGAGTTGGAGAAGGAAATAGCAAGCCACTCTAGTATCTTTGCCACAAATGGGGTCATGAAGACTCAAACACGACTGAAAATGACTCAACAAATACAATGCAAAGTTTACAAAGTGCTTCACAAATAATATTTCATTTGATCCTCACAACAACCCTAGGAGAGAGGGAAGTATTATCATTAGTCACATTTTATAAATGAGGACACTCATACAGACTGAGGTTAAATAACTTTCCCAGGGTCACATAGCTAGTAAGCATACCTGAGGCTGGATTTAAACCCTAGTGATAAAAATCTGTTGTACCATCTATCTATCCACTCAGTTCTTATTGTTTTTCCTTCAAACTCTCCCCAAAACCCAACCAAAATTACTTTGTATGTGTATTTATTTCCTTATTTGTGCACATATATTTTCTTTTCAGTAGAATGTTGAACTTCGGGGAAGCTAGGTGGCACAGTTAATAGAACACCAGCCCTGGAGTCAGGAAGACCTGAGTTCAAATCTGACCTCAGACACTTAACACTTACTAGCCGTGTAACCTTGGGCAAGTTGCTTAACCCCAATTGCCCTCCAAAAAAAAAAAAAAAGAATGTTGAACTCCTAGAAGGAAGGATTTGGTTTTACTTTGCCTTTATTATTTATATGTATATGCATATATATATAATTACTTTACTTTTGTTATATATAATTTATATATATATATATATGTTTTACATGTAACTATATACATCATATATACATATTTATTTATATATCTGTGTGTAAACAATTCTTATGTACATATAAATACATTTTCTTTATGTGTGCATGTGTCTGTACACACAATATTATTTGTGTGTGTGTGTGTGTGTGTGCACAATATCTGCTTTCAAGGAGCTTCCATCCTACTAATTTCCCTTCTACATGACAGCCCTTTAAATGACTGAAGACAACCATCATGCCCCACACTGAGTCTTCTCTTCCCCAACCTAATTAGCCCTAGTACCTTCAACTTGTATGGCATTGTCTCTAGCTTTTCATTTCCCTAGCTTATCAATGTACTTCTTAAAATATAACACTTAGAATTGAATATAATATGCCAGTACAAGATACTATAAAACTGTAACTTACCTAATCAAGCATTCTATGTCTCTCTTTATACAATCCAAGATTACCTGGGGGGAGGGGGTGGTGGCAAGAAGTTAGGAGTTGGCTTCCATGTCATACTGTTGATTTAGATTGAGTGTGCAAGTTTACTAAAACCTTAAATTATTCTCACATGAGCTGATATGTAGCTATGTCTACCCCAATATTACTTGTTTAAAATAAAATCAACTTCACAAATACAAGATTTTGCTTTTCTTCCTATTTGATTTCATTTTACTAGATTCAGCCATTTATTCCTACCACTCAAGATCTTTTGAGATCTGACTCTGCTATGCCTCTCAGCTTCTAGTCTGATCTGTATCTTGCCACTGGACCCAGATGGCTCCAGAGGACAGAGTGAAGCTGGTGACTTTGCACAGCCCTCCCTCACTTAAATCCAATTCACTTTCAAGTCATGGCATCACCTTCCTGATGTCATGGTCCTCTTCAAGAAGGAAGGACAAACGACAACAACCAAAAATTTAATAAGCATGTCATCTTTGCCTAACTTAAATAGCCAATTAGATGGTTGAAAAGTTCAGGACCAAGGGCAGATCCATTAGGCACTCCACTACTAGAGACTTCCAAGAAAATATTAAGGCTATTGCTTGGGTCTGTACATTCAAGCAGTTCTGGATCACCTTAAATTAACTCTCAACTAGACCACATTACTCCTTTTCTAACAAAGGCATTATGTAAGAATTTGTGAAATATATTGCTGAAATCCAGGTATATAATATGTCTATATACAAGAGTCAGGGGATGAGAATGAGAGCATGCCCCCTCTTCAAGTCCAAAGTCCATTTTCCTCAGTGAGAAAAGAGAGGTAAAATACAGTTATCCTTTCCAAATCACGGGGAGGGTGGGAGTTAGTGTGATCTGGAAAGTCCACTTAAATTTTTTGGCCCTCCCTTCATACCAGAGAAGTCTGAATTATCATGGTATTAAAAGATAAAATAATACATTGATAATATATAATACCATACATATATTTTATGCATTTATGAGTTTCTAAACTTTTTCTGTTGGCCTTTGCATGTTGTCTGCTGCTTCCACAAAACTCCCAAAGAATTCCCATTTAATTTCTTATGCCAACCTGTGATATCTTGAAACTGTAATGTGGAAGGGATAACTGTAATCATTGAGTACAACTAGGTTCTGATTAGTGTGAATAATGAACCCCCCAAAATGTTTGCATTATTTGAATTTGTGCTGATATTGCTGTTGAACTGGAAATAATTACCATATTTACATAATTATCACTTTGAATAGTGTAAATTCATATATAGGATGACCACTACAAGGGATTCATTATTTGAACTAATCAGGATCTACCTATTGGGCTTTTCTTGCTTCTTTGTCCATGATCATCTACTCCAGACTTCAAAACAATGCTCCTATCCCTTCTTTGATCTTCCTCTAGTCTCAACATAGTTTTGGTAAAAGAGTTCTTTCTGTGATTGTCAGCATTCATCATTACCTGCAGCTCATTCTGAGCTTTAATGCTCCAGAGGCTATTAATAGGAGCATTGCAT
This sequence comes from Gymnobelideus leadbeateri, assembly GCA_011680675.1. Taxonomy (NCBI): domain Eukaryota; kingdom Metazoa; phylum Chordata; class Mammalia; order Diprotodontia; family Petauridae; genus Gymnobelideus; species Gymnobelideus leadbeateri. The sequence goes on along the minus strand of WOXC01011673.1, from coordinate 9,317 downwards.
GCTTTCTTTGTATTTATCCTTTATGTCTCACCCTTACTTTGAAAATCTTAATTATTAGGGGTGGCTAGGTGGCGCAGTGAGTAAGAGTGCTGGCCTCGGAGTTGGGATGACCCAGGATCGAAACTGGCCTCAGAAAATGAGCACCCACACATAAATAATGACTAGCCGTGTAACCTTGAGCAAGTTACTTAACCCCAATTGCTTTAAAAAAAAAAAAAAGAAAATCTTAATTGTTCATATGATTGTAGTGGAATATTATCGTGCCATAAGAAATTATGATCAGGATGATTTCAGAAAAACCTGGAAACATTTACATGAATTGATACAGTGAAGTGAGCAGAACCAGGAGAACATTGTACATAGTAACATCAATATTGTACAATGAGCAAGTGTGAATGACTGAGCTATTCTCCGCAATACAATGATCCAAGACAATTCCAAAGTGCTCATGATGAAAAATGCGGTCTACCTCCAGAGAAAGAACTTATGGCATCTGAATACAGATCAAAGCATTCTACTTTTCACTTTTTTTTGTTTGAGAATTCTTCCACAAAATGACTAATATGGAAATATGTTTTACATGTTTGCACAAACATAACCTATATCAGAATACTTACTGTCTCAGGGAGAGGAGAGGAGGAAGAATAGAATTTGGAACTCAAAACTTGAAAAAAAAACATTTAAAATGTTTTTACATGTAATTAAGGGAAATTTTTAAAAAAAGGAAGAAAATATAAGTTACCTAAAACACATTTACAAAGACATTGATCCAATCAATATTCAGGAGAAAATTTCAGTTCATATTTTAATGCTGCCAATAGAATGTTTCCTGAAAATCCTTCAGTAAAACCCCAATACAAACTATAACAACCATGATATAGTATGGACCTAGACACTGGGTATATTCCTTGAGTATAATACATGGTCTTTATTGCTCCATGAGTCTCCCATCAATGAACATGGTCTCCATTTCTCTGACACCAGAACGACTCTACTGGCCCTGCCATTGAAAATAGGCTCACCTTTGTTCTGGGATGAAAAATTAAAGCAGAACATTAAAACAGACATTTCAGTACAATTTTTTATATATAATTCTTCAACAGGACTCATTCTTTACTTATTTTTCAATAATGACTTCTGAAAGCCTGCTGAGAATTTTCCCATTTACAACACAGACATCATTTTCTTCCTAAGACCAGCTCATTACAATGAATTGCTGGCTTGTACACAGGAACTTTAATTAGTGTCCCACATAAGCGACTTAAATGACACGTTTGTCAAACCAATGAATACAGAGAATTCATTCTTTCAATGATTTAATTCCAAAAACATACTTTAAAAAATCTTGTTCCATTTAAAATATTTTGGTCCATTACCAAAATATTTATGTTTCTTAGAGAATCATGCCTATAATGTTGTTATTTATATTTTAATGTCATTAATATTACTTATTAGAATAAATATTAAATAAATTAAATTGTTAAAGTAAAAAATTCTAGCTATTTATTGATAAAAAGTTTTTTCATGCATTTGCAGAAATATCCCACAGTTCTAAAAGCTCAGGGGGAAAACCTTTACCGTTCACAGCTCAGATCCTTGCCCTCTCTCTCCACAGCTGTACCCACACATTGCCCTACATGGAGTCCTGAAAGAGGCTTATGTCAGAGGATGCCAAGAGAAGACTCTCTTGTGGGATTCCCCAGGGCCTACATTCTGACTTCTGGCTAATGATGGCAGCTGGCTAAGCTCAAAAAAATCTATACACAAAAAAAGTCATTTTTACAGGCTTCTCACAGTCAGGAAAACAACTAAAAGTAAGAGGCAAGGCATTCTCCAGAGCATTCCAACTGAGGAGCTGAGAAAGGAAGGGGAGAAGGCACATGATACTAACCAATGTTAAAAGGAGAGTGGCTTCCTTTTTTTTTTTTTTTTTTTGCTCTTTATAGGGTAATTGGGGTTAAGTAACTTGCCCAAGGTCATACGGCTAGGTTTTTGTTTGTGTGCGTGTTAAGTGTCTGAGGCCAGATCCAAACTCAGGTCCTTCTGACTCCAGGGCTGACACTCTACTCACTGTGCCACCTAGCCGCCCTGTGGCTTCCTTTTTAAAAAAAAACAACAAACTCAGAAGACCTGAGTTCAAATTGAGGCCTTGTCATTAACTAGCTCCGTGACCCTGGGCAAGTCACTTAATCTATTGTCAGTCTCAGCTTCCTCATCTGTAAAATGGGGATAATAACAATATATATTGAGAGAGCATCTGCTCAGGTATGTGTTGGACTAAATGGCTTCTCAAGAGCTTCCTTCTAACTATGAAATTCTATGATTTTGTAATGGGGTGGGAAGAGGTCATGGTTTCTGCATAGACATCTGAAACACTATTACCCAGACTCTGGATTGTAAGCTTTCTGTGATGTTAACTTCTAATTTCATAGCACAAAACAAGTAGAAAAGGTTCTAAGAAATGTGAATTTTCCTTGTCCACACCACAAATGGCACCTTCTAACACACCATCCCGCTGCACTCACAATAATTCCTGGATAGTAGCCTCCCACAGTCACATTCTCAGTTCTGGTTGTTGCTGCAAGGCCAATGGTCAGTATGAAGATGGATGCCACCAGTAGAGAGACAGCAAACCAAAGAGAAATCTGCTTTCTTTTTGCAAACTGACCTGTGGAGGAGGCAAGATGGGAAAAATCTGTTTAAAAATATGGTTGCAAATACAGGTGTTTTAGCAAACATGGTACATGTTAAAGAACTAGGAGTTTATTTTCTCATATATATCTGCTAAGGCAAAATAGACAGTTTTGGGGAGAAGTAATCGAGGATAGCAAGACCAATCACTGTTTAGGTTCATCTAAGAGATCAGACAACATTATTGAGTTAATATGGTAATGTAATGCTGGGTTCTTTGATCTTAAATGAAAGACTTTTGGTCAAAGCAAACAAACTACTATGTACAGTGTACTATCTTAGGTGATGGGGAAAAGACAAGGATTAGACTAGACATGGTCTCTTCTTTCATGGAGTTCACATGACTTATAAACTTCTATATGGGGAGTATCAAGAATCTAGCATTTTGGGGCAGCTAGGTGGTACAATGAATAGAGCCCTGGAGTCAGGAGGACCTGAGTTCAAATCCAGCCTCAGACACTTAACACTTACTAAGTGTGTAAACTTGGGCAAGTCACTTAACCCCAATTGTCCCTCCCCCAAAATATTTTTAAAGAATCTAACATTTTATTTGGGAAGTAACTTCATCACATTTGACATTCATTAGGCAAACATTGAAACATAGGAATCAAAACAAAATTATAAATGAAATATTTGGGCTATACTAGTTTACAAGGACCTTCTGAGGTAGAATTGGGCAGCTAGGTGACAGAGTAGATAGAGCACTGGACTTGGAACCAGGAGGACTCATCTTCATAAGTTTAAATTCAACCTCAGACTTACTAGCTATGTGACCCTAGGCAAGTCACTTAACCCTGTTTGTCTAAGTTCCTCATCTGTCCAGGATCTTTGCCAAGAAAACCCCAAATAAGGTCATGAGGAGTTGAACATGTCGGAACAAACACTGAGTTAGAATCAGGATCTTTTCCTTTAGTGCTACCAACCCAAGGTCTTGGGACTAGCCATAAATGTAGCATCTTCTTTCACATGTCAAATACAGTCTGCTGCCTATTTTTGTATGACTGAAAAGTAAAGAATGATTTTTTACATTTTTAAATAAACTTTTATTGAAAAACAGGTGACCTGGGGCGGAGTAGAAACAGCGCGTCCAAGCCACTCTCCCCACAGATCACCTCCAAACTATGTAAAAGGGGACTCTGAACAACTTCTGGAGCCCCAGCACCCACAGAATGACACAGAGAAGCTAACCTCCCTCTGAGGATAGCCCAGCAGCCCTACAGGAAGGACCAGCGCAGCACTCTGGGAGCCAGCAGCACAGTGCGCAGTGTGCAGGGAGCTGAGCACAGGTCTGCCTGAGTCATGGTTTTAGCCCCAGGGCTACCAGGCCAGCAGCCAGCTGGAGGGACCCCAGAACACCAGCAGCTGTGGCGATGACAGAATTATCAACATAGACATGCCTAGGACAAAGTGAGATGGATTTGGGACCAGTATTTAAGGAATGCATCGGCTTCCTCCCCTGGGGGCTAGAAGCCTCTGAGGAGACACGCCATTTTGTAGTTTTCAGAGGCAGCTCCAGCTCCTGGCCTGTGAACTATAGGGAGATCCAGAGATCAGTCTTGGGAGTAATCGCTCTTGCTTTAACCTCCCTGGATCTGGATTGTGATCTGGGGTGGAGGTCGTGGGTGGGTTTCCAGCTTGCCAGAAACAGAAGTTGTCCCCCCACATGTTTGAGATGAAAGTTCACCTGTCTGGCAGCAGAACCATACTGTGGCAACAAGCCCAAAAGTCAAGTAATTAAGTGGCAACATGCCAAGGCAAAGGAAACAAATTAAACAGAAAAATGCAACCTTAGACTCCTACGTTGGGGGCAAAGAGGATCGAAGCATAGAACAGGAGGAGGCCTCTGAGGTCAGAAATTCTGCTCCAAAAGCCCCAAAGGAAAACATGAGCGGGTTACAGTCCATAGAGGACCTTAAGAAGGACTTTAGGCAGAGCCAAGATGGCGGAGTAGAAACAGCTCATCCAAGCCACTCTGCCCCCAGATTCCCCCCAAACTATGTAAAAGGGGACTCTGAACACTTCTGGAGCCCCAGCACCCACAGAACGACACAGAGAAGCTAACCTCCCACTGAGGACAGCCCAGCAGCCCTGTAGGAAGGACCAGCGCAGCGGTCTGGGAGCTGGCAACACATAGCACGCAGTGTGCAGAGCGCGGGGAGCCAAGCCAAGCCGAGCCCAGGTCCGCGTGAGCCAAGGTTTTAGCCCCAGGTAGGCAGGGCCAGCAGCCTGCTGGAGGAACCCCAGAACACCAGCAGCTGTGGCGATTCCAGAATTATCAACATAGACATGCCTAGGACAAAGTAAGAGGTTAGTGTCCTATGGACTTTGGGACCAGTATTTGGGGAATGCGTGGGCTCCCTCCCCTGGGGGCTAGAAGCCACTGAGGAGACACGCCATTTTGTAGTTTTCAGTGGCAGCTCCAGCTCCTGGCCTGCGAATTGTAGAGAGATCCAGCGATCAGTCTTGGGGGGTAATCGCTCTTGCTTTAACCTCCCTGGATCTGGATTGTGATCTACGGTGGAAGTTGTGGGTGGGTTTACAGCTTGCCAGAAACGGAAGTTGCCCCACACACGTTTGGGACGAAAATTACTCTATCTGGCCTTAAAGCCATAGTGTGGCAACAAGCCCAAAAGTCAAGTAATTAAGTGGCAACATGCCAAGGCAAAGGAAACAGAAAAATGCAACCCTAGACTCCTATTTTGGGGGCATAGAGCGGGAAAAGGACTGTGAGGTCAGAAGTCCTACTCCAAAAGCCCCAGGGGAAAACATGAGCGGGTTGCAGGCCATAGAGGACCTTAAGAAGGACTTTAAAAATCAAATAAGAGAAGTGGAGGAAAATTTGGGAAGAGAAATGAGAAGGATGCAGGAAAAGTATGAAATGAGGGTCAACAGCCTGACTGAGGAAAACAACACCTAAAAAATAGACTAGCTCAAATGGCAAAGGAGGCCCAAAAGGGCAATGAGGAGAAGAATGCCTTAAAAAGTCGAATTTGCCAGATGGAAAAAGAATCTCAAAAGTTCACTGAGGAGATTCATTCCTTCAGAGTTAGACTGGAGCAAATGGAAGCTAGTGACTTTATGAGAAATCAAGATGCTGTTAAGCAGATCCAAACAAATGAAAGATTAGAAGGCAATGTGAAATATCTCATGGGAAAACCACTGACCTGGAAAATAGATCCAGGAGAGAGAATTTAAAAATTATTGGACTACCTGAAAGCCATGATCAAAGAAAGAACCTAGAAATCACCCTTCAAGAAATTTTCAAGGAAAATTGCCCTGGTGTTTTAGATCCAGAGGGCAAAATAGAGGTTGAAAGAATCCACTGATCACCTCCTGAAAAAGATCCCAAAAAGAAAACTCCCAGGAATATTATAGCCAGGTTCCAGAATCCCCAGATCAAGGAGAAAATACTACAAGCAGCCAGGAAGAAACAATTTCAATATTGTGGAAACATAATCAGAATAGCCCAGGACCTGGCAGCTTCTACACTGAGGGATCGAAGGGCATGGAATATGATATTCCAGAGGGCAAAAGAACTGGGAATGAACCCATGGGTCACCTACCCAGCAAAACTGAGTATTTTGTTTCAGGGGAAAATATGGTCATTCAGTGGAACAGAGAACTTTCAAGCATTCTTGAGGAAAAAACCAGAATTGAATAGAAAATTTGACATCCAGACACAAGAAGGAAGAGATGCCTGAGAAGGTAATCAGGGAAAAGAAATCAAAAGGAACTTATCAAAGTTGAACTATTTACATTCCTATATGGAAAGCAATAACTGTGACTGATGATATCTTTCTCACTATGAAAATAATGGAAGAAGGGGGTGTGGTCATATGAATACATATGTGAATGTGTGTGTATATGGTTACAGTTATATATGGATAGAGGGTATAGGTTGAATTTGTTGGGAAGGGAGAATTCTCAAGGGATGAAATTATGAGGTGAGAGAGGAAAGTGGCAAGAGGAGATGGGGAGAGACAGGGTAGGGTAAACTATCTCATGTAGAAGAAGTAAGGGGAAGTAGCTGCAAGGGAGGAGAAGAATAGGAAGGCAAAAAGGCAAAACCACATTCTCATTGAATTTGGTTCAGGGAGAGAATGATATACATACTAAATGAGATATCTCAACCTGCAGCAGAATAGGGGGAAGGGGGATGAGAGGAGGGATGATGGATAGGAGGGCATCCTTGGGGGGAGGGGAGGTTGGAAGTACCCACTATAGAAGAGGGACAGGATCAAGTAGGGAATGGACCAGGTCGGGGGATGGGATGAGTGGGAGGGAATTATAAGCAGCCTTGTACATTATATCTACTATGGTAATGTTTTGCATAACTAGACATGTACAACATATACTGAATTACTTATCTTCCCAGAGGGAATGGGTGACAAGGTAGGAAGGGAATGGATCTGAAATTCGAGGTCTTAAAATTAAATGTTTCAAATATATATAAATACTATTGTTAATACTCTTTTGCTTGTAATTGGGAGATAAGATGTGCAGGCATTGGGACACAGAGATTCACCTTCCTCTAATAGAAAAGTCGAAGGGGGTATGGGAGAAGATATGGGAGAGAGCAGATTGGAGGAAGCAATATCTTGTGGGACTGCTATTCTGGGAGGGTGGGTAGTGGAAAAACAGGGGGGGAAAATAATTGTAACTCAAAATCTGGTGGAAATGAATGATGTAAAACAGAAGTTAATAAAGCATTTGTTTAAAAAAAAACAGGTGACATGGATTTGACCCATGGACCATAGTTTGCTAACACACTGGGCTAAATCATCCAGAACATCCAGCCCTACCTCCTCACAGTGAGTTGTACACTTAAAAATCAGTTTTTTAGGGTGTGACAGGAAAAGCTTTTCTACAGGTAGCAAGACTACTTGAAGATGCAAACCCTATGCAGATAAACAATTGTCAGTAACAAAATCCAATATTGTCCAACATGGGAAACCATTCTTACTAAGGTCTTTCAATTTGAATACTTCTAGCCATCCAGTCTATTTCCAGATAATCAACAAGTTATTGGCATTTTTTTTAAAACTACATGGCAAGGAATATTCAGGAACCCTTTATTTATATGACTTGGGCAAGTCACAATCTCTGCATCTCAATTTCCTCATCTGTAAAATGAGGGGTTAAGATTATATGGGCTCTGAGTTTACTTCTAGTTCTAGATCTATGATCTTCTGGTTCCTAGGTCCCAAATAAGTCTATACGTTCTTTCTATTTTTAAACTTTGAATGTTCCCAGTTCAACTTTCCTGGACATCAGATAATTCTATGTATTTTGTGTCAATGTCTTTCTCTTCCAGTCTAGATTAAATTATATTTCCCTAGCTACCCAAAAAGTAAGTTTGTTTTCCATTATTTAGCTTCTACTGCACTAGATAGATTTTGCCTAAGACCTTCCCTCCAATGAGAATCCTAGGTTCCTCTACAGTTCTTTAAATCTACACATACACATTCTCTCTCTCTCTCTCTCTCTCTCTCTCTCTCTCTCTCTCTCTCTCTCTCTCTCTCTCTCTCTTTCTCTCTCTCTCTTCCCCCCACCACCATTTTCCCTTCCCCACCCCTCGCCCCAACATAAAGGTTTGTTATTTTAAATCTTCCACAGATACATGATTTCATCAGTGTGGATACTCTTCCAGAAAGTCTTAATGGTCTAGGATTTCATGAATGTTGGTACTCCCTCCCTCCCTTCTCATCAAAAAGGATTCTTATCCATATCTTCCCATAAAGCCTCTATAAGTTATCTACCAAACACAATAAAGACATTCCTCTAAATCAGGAGTTTTTAATCTTTTTTTTTGAGTAGTGGACTCTTTTGGCAGTCTGATGAAGCCTATGGAACCCATCTTAGAATAATATTTTCCAATGCACAAAATAAAATACTTAGGATTAAAAAGGAAACTAATTACATTGAAAAAATATGTGGGGTCGGCTAGGTGGCGCAGTGAGTAGAGCGTCGGCCCTGGAGTCAGAAGGACCTGAGTTCGGATCCAGCCTCAGACACTTAACGCGCACACACAAACAAAAACCTAGCCATGTGACCTTGGGCAAGTTACTTAACCCCAATTGCCCTCCAAAAAGCAAAAAAAAAAAATATTTGTGATTTTTTTCCCATACAAGTTTATGAAATCTAACCAAGGGGTCCATGGACCCCAGGTTAAGAATCCCTTCCCTAACCATTTTAACAATTTCTTTGGTACCAGGGCAACACTTGGACTGTCCATTTGTTATTCTTTGCCCTTGGCCCAGGATTGGCCCACCTACTTTTCCACTCATATATATCCTGGATGATGTATTTTACATCCCTCTTTACATAAAAGTTATTGTTGGAAAGATACTGCAGATAATTTATGTTCCCCATGCACCTCTCCAGTGGTTGTGAAATTTTGGTTCTCTGTTTCCATATGATTTGCAACTGTATGGTATCACTATAAAAAAAGAGGGAGGAAGGGAGGGAGGGGGAGAGAGAGAGAGAGAGAGAGAGAGAGAGAGAGAGAGAGAGAGAGAGAGAGAGAGAGAGGAGGGAGGGAGAGAGAGGAGGGAGGGAGAGGGAGAGGGAGAGGGAGAGAGAGAGAGAGAGAGAGAGAGAGAGAGAGAGAGAGAGAGAGAGAGAGA
>WOXC01011672.1:0-84005 GCA_011680675.1 Gymnobelideus leadbeateri | reverse complement strand
AGCGCTGGCCTCGGAGTTTGGATGACCCGAGATCAGATCCGGCCTCAGAAAATGAGCACCCACGCATAAATCAAATGACTAGCCGTGTAACCTTGAGCAAGTTACTTAACCCCAATTGCTTTAAAAAAAAAAAAATGCAACTGAAGCTTGTTGCAGGCTGACTGTAAGCATTTTTAGGCATACTGGCCAGTTGCTCCCATCCTAGGCTTGGTGATGGTTCAGGTTGGTTATTGCTCTCTCCAGCTTCTCTAGCTGTCCGCTATTCCCTAGGATTTCCCGTAGCTAGAGCAAGAAAGGGTCAGTCTTTAGTAAGTATTCAAGGGCCTCTCTACCTGAGCAGAAGCTCTCTTGGGCCACAACAAACATAGTTGATTTCTCTGATTCTGCAGTGCTTACCAATGTCCACTGTTCTCCTCACTAGAATCACTATCTAGGTGTTTGCTTCATTAGCCATTGTCTAGTTCTAAAAGTCCATCAATGATTAGAGGGCAGATCCTTTCTTGGGAGCCATTTTTTAATGTTTCTCCACCATTTTTCCCTCCTTCTCACCAGAGAATCTAACAAACTCCTCAGTAGGGCAACTGATACTTATGATGTGTTGTCTTTGAAAGGCCCAAACTACTCTCTGGGACTATTCTATAGACTGGTAAGTTGTCTAGTCTTTCAACTACTTGGTATGAAATGATTTTCCATCATTCTGCTATTGTGCATGTGTAAGGCTATGATCAAAATCAACCCCACCCTATTTTAACCTTGATTCTTTAATTCAATAGGAATATGTCTCAATCAATCAATGAGTCATAGACCTTAGATTAAGTTCCAAAAGGTCTTTAAACTGTAATGACATTTCAGAAGAATCCTTTTTGGATGAACTGAGGAAACTTGACCATGGCCCCAGGTTTATCAACTGAGTTGAGAAGTGCTTGACTTCCAGAAATCAGGGCAAGTATAGCCTTCCAGAGCACTCCTGAGGAGGACCCTCCTAGAAAAGAAGGAGTCTTGTCTTTAGTCTTTGTTAGTTCTCCTTCCACCCATCCCCTTGACCAAAGCAGGATTTTTACAAGCGTCCAAGGTTCTAGAAGATTTGGGCTTTCCTAATCCTCCCACTGTGTCTTAGATGCATCCCTAGATCAGCTGGATCAGTTAAGGATAGATAGCAATAGATTGATCATGTTTACAGGCAACTTCTTGAGTACCTCATGAATGGTCGAAAAGAATTTCAAGCAACCAGGTGCCACACGGCACCTTTACCACATAGGCTGTCTAAACTTGAATCCATTTTCTCCTCTGTACTTGTAGGAGAGTGTATCACAGATTTTGGAGGAGCATGTTATATACCAATTGTTATTATTGTACCACCTCAGTAAATACCCCTTTCTAAAAGATGCATAAAACTGGCTAATAAAACTGATTCTCAACTGTTAACTTGGTAGGGGGAAGCACAGTAATGGGGGATTGAGCCAATGGTATTGGAGAAAACTACCCTATTACCTCTCAGGATACCCATAGAATCCTGAGGAGATATAGATTAGCTCTGAGAACTGTATTCATCAGTGAGAGTGGGAGTTGGGATATGGATGCCCCACAGCTTACATAGGCTACATTTGTTAGTAGAATTTTCTCTCCTTGCTGAAGTTCTTGACTACATCAAAGTGTTGCTTAATTCTAACAGAGCTTTTTAGAACTAAGGCTATTATTCCTAGACAGTAGGCCTCCTTTGGCTGATCTTTCAGCCAAGAGACTATCAGTTATGGATCTCTACATCTCTATCTCCCAAAACTCCAAAGTACAACCCAAAAGGTAAACCCCATCATGAAGGAGGATAAGGTAAAGTCTGTGGCATCATTTATGATAACACAGTATGCATGCACTACAAGTAGCAAATGTTAAATTCACTGAGGCTGTTGCTCAGACATCTGAGTCCCTTGCATGTTCAGAAATACACTCAGACTATGGCAAGATATTGGGTGTAATAATGGACTTCTTGATTCCTGCTAAAAAAAAATCAACACTACTATGAGTAGTTTGCTCTCAAGTTTCTGTCTTGGTCAGAATGAATCTTGGAAGAGATGCCAGAAAAGAAATAACTTCTCCCATAACTCTAAGCTTCTTATTAGTATATAAACTCATTGAGAACAAGGGTTATTTCATTCTTTATTCTTATATCCTCAGGACCTAACACAATGCCTATGTGCCAGAGTAGGTGCTTAACAAATCTTTCCAGTCTTCCTTCACCTTACCGCCCTCCAAGTACTCTGCACTGCAGTGACAGTGATCTTCCTTGCAGTTTCTCATGAAAGAAACCATCCCACAACTCTGGGCATTTCCCCCCCACTGCTGTCCACCATGCCCGGAACTCTCTCCCTTCTCTTCTCCATTTCCTGGCTGCCTTGACTTCCTTCAAATCCCTGCTTAACTCCTACCTTTCCTAATCCCCCTGGATGTGTGTGTGTGATGTTAGATATAGATGTAAATATAGATAAGATAGAAATTGAGCTGAATAGAGATGAAGACACCACCTCTCTAGTCATCTATATGTCCTCACTTATCAGAATACAAATTTCTTGAGGGCAGGTACAGTCTTGCTTTTTTTATTTGTGTCCTCAGCATTTAGAAAAGTGTATAGCACGTAGTAAGCACTTAATAAATGCTTTTCATTCAGAAACGTGTACCCTGCACTCCACAGAAATGATACCTATCTGCCCACCCTGTCCAGTACTATGTATACCTCCTGCATAGTCCCTCAAAACTCCAGGCCAGAAAGAAGAGTAGACATAGTCCTTGATCCTCATTACCACTTCTAAATTCTCCCTCTGCCACCAGAATCTAGCAACGTCCTCCCCCTATCTGTCTATGATCCTATATGGACCCTGGTTATAGTTATCAACCTCTAGTCCTCTCCTTTCTCAGGGAATTCAGTACCTAGTTCAAAGTCTTCCTGTTCACTTCAATTTCTGCCCTCACCCGGGAAGGCTTCAATACTCTTGTTGATGTATCTCAAACACCCTGACTTTCCACTTCACCAAACTCCTTAACTTCTGTGACCTGGAGATTTGCCCGACCTCTACCACATAGAGGGATCCTCACACTCTTGTTCTCACCATCAACCATTACTGTTCTGCCTCCAGATTCAGACCTCTGAAACTACTCTCGGTGAATATAACCTCTTATCCTTCCATCTCTCCCTATGCCTCGTTCCTTGTAGACCTATTTTTCATCCTTACCAGTGACCTCCAGTCTCTCTATTACTCCCTTCTCTCCCAGGCCATCACCTTTGCTCTGGCTTCATAAGCTGCTCTCTTTGCAATCTAATCCCTGTTCCCTAGAGACTTCTCATCCTGCATGAGAGTAAAGCCATCTAAATTTGATCCAACGAATTGACCATTACCTTCTTAAGGACACATATCACATGACTCTAGTGTTGATCATCACAGATGTATTTCCATCATCTCAGCTGCCTCTCAGTTTGTGCATGCATAATGATGAAATTCTGATGGGATACTTTAGAGACAAGGTTTTGTGACCACACTTCTTGAGGAACCATCCTGAAATTCTGGAGAACAACCACATGCAGAAGTCCTAGCCCTTGAGCCAAATTCAAGGAGAATAGATTATAAGGTGATAGCTAGGTGGTACAGCAGATAAAGCAGCGGGCTTGGAGTCAGGAAGTCTCATCTTCATAAGTCCAGATCCAGATTCAGACACTTACTAGTAGTGTATAACCCTGGACAAGTCACTTAACCCTGTTTGCCTCAATTTCCTTATCTGTAAAATAAGCTAGAGAAGGAAATGGCAAACCGCTCTAGTATCTTTGCCAAGAAAATCCCAAATGGGGTCACAAAGAGTCAGACAAGACTAAAAAACCAACAACAAATAGATATGATAATTCTTGTATGTGATTGAGTTGGAGTCCAGACAGAGCTGAGGTTGTTGAGGAACTGGGAGTCCAAGATGTTGCAAGAGATCAAAAGAGCTAGATGAAGAAAAAAACTATAAGCCAGATACTAAACTAATTATTTTTTTTGGAGGGGGGAAGGCAAGACAATTAGGATTAAGTGATTTGCCCAAGGTCACACAACTAGTAAGTATTGTATCTGAGTCTGGATTTGAACTCAGGTTCTCCTGAATCTAGGGCTGGTGCTCTATTCATTGTGCCACCTAGGTGCCCCTAAGCTAATTATTGAGGAGGGAATGTGAACTGGTGATCCTTAGGTGAAAGTAACAAGAACCAGGATAGGATAGGATAAACGTTAAGGGAGGAGAGGTGATTGCAAAGTAATAATGGCAAAGGGAGCATCTATCAGTGTTGATGCTGAGTCAGGAATATACCAATTCTTCTTCCTGGCCCCGTGTGTCAGTCTTGCAGAGGGTGCCAATGGACTTGGGGACTTTAGGAGAAATCTAGATATCGGTGAGTACTAGAAGATAAAAGGAATGTGAGAAGAAAAAAATCTCAGGTGAAAGGAGTTTGTTAATCACAGAAGAGTATTTTAGAGGTCAAAGTAGGAGAAAAGGATGGTTAGTGGTTGTTGTGCTTCCTCAAACAGGACCACAATGGCATTACTATATTGGGGTCAAAGTACACTGTGTCTGACTGGCTGATCAGACCAATATGAGCTTGGAAAGTTCTACCACAGATTGGGCACAAATAGTTCATATGGAGGCTGGGTTTACTAAAAGAAGAAAGGAGCAGCAGCAGTCAAGGGACACCACAGTCACTGCTGGTCGGCATGCTGATTGATCCCACGTGTTTTACATAGCTCGGGCTCCTCAGTCAAGTGGTACATTGGAGAAAGTCAACCTGGTGAAAAAAGGGGGGCTACAAAAAGGGCATTGATACATAGACTCATAGACCATCAAATTTAGAATTCGAAGGGACCTAGGAAGCCATCTATCCGTCTCCCTCATTTTACAGAAGAGGAACCTCAGGAGGATTCAAAGAAGTTAGATAACTCGCCCAAAGTTACACAGGTGGTAAGCAGGTGCCCTGAGACTTGGACCCAGAACCTCTGACTTCAAATTGAGCGTGCTTTCCCTGAAACAAATAGAAGCCTGGGGTAAGTTGAGGAAGACCACAAGTCAGGCAGCTGACTAGAAAGAACACACACACACACACACACACACACACACACACACACACACACACACACACACACACACACACCTCACTTTAGCCCCTAGAGCCAAACCCTACCCAGCCCAAGCTAGTTCTAACTCAGAAGAGATGTGAGCAAATGAGTGGGAGACAAGAGCATAACAGCTGATTCATTGGAAATTCAGAGTGCATTCTCACGTGTACTTCTATAAAGAAGAAGGTTAATTTTTCATAAAGACTGCTTATTGCCAGAAATGAGTTTACCAGAAAGAGCTTCCCTGGGGCCTCTCTACTTTGTTGTTTTGCAATAAACAAGCTTTACAAATTCTTTTTTTGAGAGTTATGAGTTCTATAGAGAAACTCTATTTAGATGGTGTTAATATGGACTGGACTAACCAATTCTTTTCAATGTCTTGAGGATCGGGGACAGTGAGTGGAGTGGGAGTGGTTGCTGCATCTCAAGCAATATCTTTCTCACACCTATACATGGAGCCTTGTTAACCTTCCCCCATCCACTCCAGTTCTCCCTAACTATCCCCTCATTGTTTTTCATGAGTAAAGTCTTAAGATATTGCACAAATAATTTTTCTAATTCACCCAATTAGCTAAGGAAAATTATATTTCTTCTCTCTGCCTCTCTTTTTTTCTTATGAATACAAATAAAAGATCTTATTGATAGCTGCAGAGATACTGGCTAGAGAGATGTCTTCAGAAGCAGGAAAACCTGGTTCAAGTCTGGACTCTGGTAGTCCAGGCTGAGCTCTAAGTAAACTCTCGAAACTATAGGAAATTAAGCATGTAAGGGTGTCCTTTGGTGGAAGGAGTTTCCTATTCCATACCCAAGAAAATCAGAGGTATGGATTTTTTTTCCTTTTTGGAGGGGAGAGGGCAGGGCAATTGGGGTTAAGTGACTTGTCCAAGGTCACATGACTAGTAAGCATGTCAAGTGTCTGAGGCCACATTTGAAATCAGTCCTCCTGACTCCAGGGCAGGTGCTCTATGCACTGCCCCCAAGAGGTGTGGATTTTTTTAAATGCATGGATGGTCTTAATGATATTCATGTATCAAGGGAAAGGGGAAGGCACAAGTTTTCAAATAAAATGAGACAAAACAAACCAACAGGGCTATACCCTTGAAAATGCCCAGAAGTTGCCTTCAGCACCTCCAAACTGTCCCCACCTGCCTCCTCAACTATGCCCCAAACAAAGAAGACTCACCAAGAGACCTGTTCCAAACGTAACAGACAGGCAACAACAGACATGAAGGCTTCATATACACCAAAGTATTTATATGCACTTTCTGTGGTAGCAAAAAACTGAAACTGAACTGAGGGTCTGTGGGTTGGGGAAGAATTGGAAAAGTTGAGGCCTATGAATCTAATGGAGTACTCATACCATATGAAAGGATGAATATGAAGAAATGAAGGGGAAAATATAGGAAGACTTGAAAGAACTTATATGGAGCAGAGAAGTCAGAACTAGGTTTCCAATTATGTAATAAAAAAACAAAACAGCTGAATAAAGGCAATGACCAATATTGGTTCAAAGGGGTTGAAACAAAACATGAGCCTATCCTTTCATTTAAGAGATGTAGAAATACAAGTGACGGGTGTCACATACATTGGCGCAGATAGACACTTGTCAGTTCTGGTTTGCAAGATGCATGTGAGATAACAAGTGTAAATCTGATCTTCACCACAAGTGTGAAAGGTAGGAGCAATCATTATCCCCATAGGAGGCATAGAGAAGATATTACTTGCCCTGGGTCACACAAGTAGTAAGTGTCTGAGATAGGATTTGAACTCAGGATTCCTGACTCCAGGCCCTACAATTATCCACTTTGCCACTTAATCCACTTGTCTTTTTCTTTGTGGTAAGAAAGTGTTCTAGAGTGGGGTATAGAGGATATCAGGAAATGTCTATGTTCATTTTTTTCAAGGCAATCATTTTGAGGCAAACCCTCAATTGTCCAGGGTCGGACAGCTAGTAAATATGTAAGGTTGTATTTGAACTCAGGCCCTCCTGACTCTAGGTCAAGTGTTCTATCCACTGTGCCACCCAGATGCCCCTCCTCTGGTATTTAAAAAAACAAAAGGCATCAATAAAACTTTTTTAAAAGGAATGTCCATATCTTAATATGCCAGGACTTCTTTAGATTCCATTTTCCTTGCCTTCCAAGGATGATGTTTCAAATTCTGTTGTCCCTACAATTTCATTTATGCATGCCTTAACCTTTTTATTCGAGGCAACGTGAATGTTTTTTTCCAATCTATAACTCTCATCCCAAAATTAGGGAGAAGGGAGAAAAAGAGTGGACCATGTGACCCTTGGTGGTTTCAGATTATTTGTCCCAAAAGAAACATTGTCTATACCATTCAAAGTAAGAACAATACAATGATATTGTTCACCTAAAGCCCCTCCAAGAAAATGTTAGACAAGGAAGGTGTATATTTCTCCCCCATACAGATGCCTAAAATAATGCCTTGTAGTCCTCTTTTAAAATGCAAATTCCCCCAAGAATCATTTGTTACTTGTATATATAACAGGAAGCACTGCAATTGGACCTTAATTATTCCCTTCTGAATTTCTTAGTGCCTTATTACTATAGCTAAAGACTGCAATGATTTCTGGGATAGAGTTTTGCCCTGAAAAATTTGGAAACAATGAAGTTGGTGCTTATGGCTTCCTCATCCTGCCTGTTTACTGATACCCATCACTAGACTTAATCCCTGCCTCCCCTCTGTTGATTATCTCCAATTTATACTCTCTCTATCTTGTTTGTATGTGGTTGTTTTTATGTTATTTCCACCATTAGACTGTGAACTCCTTGGGGAAAGGGCCAGTCTTTTGCCTTTCTTTATGTACCCAGCCTTAGTATGTGCCTGGAACACAGTTGGTGCTTAATAAATGTTTATTGACTAACACCTTATTTAATCATTACTTTATTCTCCTGACTGGATAGGCTGTGAGTAGCATAAGGAGTGAGATAGTCTTAAAACTTACCAGGACTGTGTAACATTGGTTCACTGTCTTTCTGAAGCCCCTTCCTCCTCTTAGTCAAAAAGCCTGACTTCATCAAGGAAAGAGCTGTCTCTATAAACAAAAAGGACCTGTGTTCAAATCCCTCCTAATCTCCCTGGTGCTTACTACCTGCTGTGAGTTTAGACAAGTAATTTAGCCTCCCTGAGCTGAAGAACATCTATAAAATGAGAGGTGCGAACTCCCTGGTCTTAGAGGTCCCTTTCATCTCCAAATCTAGGACACTGATGCAGATCCTTCTGTAGACAAGAGCGCCATATTTCTAAAAAGCACTAGATGGCACCAGAAAGCTATAGACTATAGAGTAGTTGGAATGACCATCATTACATACCTCAGTCAGTCTTTCCTCTTGAGAATCTTAAGCACTTGAGAACCTTAAGCATTTCACGTACACTGTCTCCAGTTCTTACAGCATCTCCATGTGGGAGCATGTTTGAATGCATTCAAAATATCATAGATGGAGAAACAGATAAACCCAACTTCAACCAAGAGAGATAGCAATAGTGGCCTATAATTCCTTTTCCATAGAAAATACAAGAGCTGGGCCATTTGTGTACATAAGGTCCTGGCATTTGCAGCCTCTCCATTCTCCCATCATCAGTTTGATTCACAGCCTTGGGTAATGCATTCCGCCTAGCTTATCTCAGGTCAGAAATAGAAAGGAGGAATGATGGCATTTGGCCAAGATCATGAAGTCATATCAGTTCAAGGAAGCTGACAATTATTCAGAGGTTGAGTATCCTTCCTGCCTTCTTGTTTTTGTTTTTAACCTTTCCTATCCTAACCCCATGGGAAGGGCTCTATTTAAGGAGTAATGGTCTGCTTTATGGATCTATAGGTGATCACAGGAAAATATGATCAGGGGCTTCCTTATGAAATCAGACATATGCATCAAAATAAAGAATACCCATCTAGCTCAAAGGATTATATGTGTGTGTGCACGTGTATGTGTACATATATATACACATATGTGTATATATATACATACATATACAAATATATATCAATCAGTCTCTGATGTTGAAAGACTGATGACAATTTTCTGAAACTTCAGTATATGTGTATGTAGCACCTAGAAGTTGTTTCCTAGGACAATGGCCCTAGGCCGAAAGCCTTGCTGCTATTCCCAAGGTTCTTAGGTACAGGGTCCTATGCTGTATTTATCAAGGTCTGAGGAAAGATGGTAGAAAATGTGGTGATGGTGACTTGATTTGCCTGGCACATCCTGCCTCTTGTCTCTCCCTCTGGGTATCTTGCTGCTTCAACTAGCTGGTTACCTGCCCTATGGGTGGCAGTTGGTAGGGATAGCTGGTCCCTTCTCTCCAGGAGTTGCTTCCCTACTTTATGGCTGTAAGGGGTAGGCTAGAAGCAGGAGTGGTGGTCTAAAGAGGGCTGCTGATACTCCTGTGGGGTCCTTTGCTTATCTTCCTGTTGTTACAGTTAAAATATGATCTCATGGGCATGACTATGAATTTTCATTTTTAAACATGACTTCATTGGAGTAGAGAGCTCAGGAAGAATTTCCTATACCAACGAAGATCAGCACCTACTTTGAAACTGATAACCTTGGATGTCCTAGGAAACTTTGAAGTGAAATATCTTGTCCAAGATCAAAAAACCAGTTAGTGTCCCAGGGCAGCTCTCTGTTTCAATTTATAACATTTATTAAGTGCTTAGTATGAATCAGGCACTGTGCTAAGCACTAGGGATACAAAAGGTGGAATAATAGCCCCTGACCTCTAGAACCTTACAGTCTAATGAGGAAGAGAAATCAATCAATCAATAAACATTTACTAAGTGACTGCTGTGGGGTCAGACACCTTGCTAATGTTGGGGATGGGAGACAAAAAGAGGCAAAAGGTAGTCCCTGCCTAAAGGGAATTTATAATCTAATGGGGGAGACAACATGCAAACAAATATATGCAAAGAAAGCTGTGTCCAGGATAAAGAAGAGATAATTAACAGAAAGAAGGCACTAAAACTAGGAGTTGAGGAGACTTCTTATAGAAAACAAGATTTTAGTTGGGACTTAAAGGAAGCCAGGTAGGTCAGTAATCAGAGCAGAGGAGGGAGAATGTTCCAGGCATGTAGATAGCCAGAGAAAACGTCTGAAGCTGAGAGATGGAGAGTCCTGTTCCTGGAACATTCAAGAGACCAGCGTCCCTGGATTGAAGAGGACTTGTTGGGGAATGGGGCATAAGAAGACTGGAAAAGTAGGAGGGAACTGTTATGAAGGTCTTTGAATGCTGAACAGAGCATTTTTTATTTTATCTAAGGCAATAGGGAAGTCACTCGAATTTCTGTCCATTATGATACAGAGTCTTTCAAGGATAGTTTTACCTGAGGCAAAAATAGCTGGGTGAAGGGAGAGCTAGGAGGATAATGGGATCAGAAACAACTGAGATGGGAGGGCTAGGAGGAAATCTAACCCATAACTCTAATGGTAAGTCCAAGAAGGAGGAAATGATTGCCCCTCCTAGACTTTCAAAACTCAGAATAGGGGGTTGGCTAAGTGGTGCAGTGAATAGAGCACTGGCCCTGGAGTCAGGAGGACCTGAGTTCAAATCCAACCTCAGACACTTAACACAAATCTAGCCATGTGACCTTGGGCAAGTCACTCAATCCCAATTGCTGTTTTCCCCCCTTCAAAAAGAAAAAAAAAAAAACAACTCAGAGCAGAGCTCTCTTTACCCTTTGATAGTTATGGCTCTGATAATGTAGGTGATTAAACCCAAGCACAGAAATGGTAGGTGACCAACCCAAAATCACAGTAAGTAAGTGAAAGAATGTAAATGGATAAGTGACATAAGGATACAATTCTTTGAAATGGAATTCTGGCTTACATTCCTGGAGGTTTTCTCTTGGCCCCAGTGCCTGTATCTGGTGGGATGGTTGGGGTGGAGGTACTTTTACCCATCATTGCCACTTCGACACATGGACTCCATCCATCATATCCTTATGGTTCTCTAGAATTAAGCCCCTACTCCCTTTTGTTCCTAGGATTATAGATTTAGAGCTAAAAGAGACAGTCTAGTGATCTAGTTCATCCTCAGAGAAGGTAATGGATTCTGAGGCACAAGAAAGCTAATTGACTTACCCAGCGTGAATCATTAAAGACAGAGGAGACTTAAATTCAGGTTGTCTCCAGAATCACTACTCTTTCTACTGCATTACAATGACCAACATTGTGACTTTACTAAAGTCCTACTCCAATACTTCAGTATGTCATAGAGGTGACTCTGGGTTCTCAGTGTTGATGCCAGTGGGGTTTAAATGCTGGTATGGAAGAAACAGCATCATGTTGAGACAAGAGGATCCCAGATCCCCTGCAAGTTCTCCATTGGGTGGTAGAGATGCACCACTCTAAAGAGTCACCTCTAGACACCTTGACCTGACCTGGCATTCCAAAGGTATCCCTAGAGCCCTGTAGAGATCCTAAGACAAACAAACCAGGGTAGGTTGACAATGAAGTACAGAAGAGCAATCCTAGGACTCTTTACCCAAGCCCAGCCTGAGCCTTCCCACTGGCCACTGCAGGAGAATGCTTTGGGGGCAGGAGTGTGCTGGTAAATATTTTAAAACTAGCTCTTTAAAAAAATGTACCCACAAGACACTTTTAAGTTTAATCTGCATTATTAACATTTCCTCCATTCTAGACTTTCTTGAGTCTAGACAATCAACAAAACAATAAACCAAGCCCTGATTTGTAGCATTTGCTGATTTTTGAGGTGGAACTGCTCACTTCGAAAATTTAACAATTGGCTTTTCCAAGCCGGGACAAGCTGGATCTAGCATAATAAATAATAAATAAGTTAATTAAATAAATTAATAGACCAAAAAATTTTTAAAAATCAAATGTCTAAAAAATTATTTTTTTTATGCACTGGGAAATAAGATATACAGGCACTGGCGTATAGAGATCCATTTTGCCCTACTGGAAAGTTGGATGGGGAATTGGGGAGGATATAGGAGAGAGCAGATTGAGGAAGCAGATATTCAGTTGTTCTGGGGTGGTGGGTAGGCAAAAGATGGGGAGAAAATTTATAATTCAAAATCTTGTGGAAATGAATGTTGTAAACTAAAAACATAAAATTTAATAATAAAAAATGGAAACCAAAAAAAGATTAAAATGACAAAGGATTTGTGGGTGATTTTGTTTTATTTTTATGTATTAGGAGAATACAACAATGTAAAGAATAAAGTACTACACTATTGAAATTGAATAAGATTTAAAGTATATAGTCATAAAAAATGGAGTTGGGGGAAGACATCCCAGGAACTTCACTTTCATCCATATTGGGTAAAGGAATATTGAGCACAATTAGCACAGAGAAATTTTGGTATAGAAATGCTTCAAGGTGTGGCTAGATTGCGCAGTGAATAGAGCACCAGCCCTAGAGTCAGGAGGACCTGAGTTCAAATTCAGCCTCAGACACTTAACACTTACTAGCTGTGCGACTTTGGGCAAGTCACTTAACCCCAACTGCCCTGCCTCCCTTCGAAAGAAAGAAAGGAAGGAAGGAAGGAAGGAAGGAAGGAAGGAAGGAAGGAAGGAAGGAAGGAAGGAAGGAAGAAAAAGAAAGAAAGAAAAATGCTTCAAAATCAATAAAGAAATAGGAAGAGATGGGGACAAGGAAGAAGTAGAGATTATATTTTTTAAAAAATTTTGGAGAGAGCAACAGGAAAGAGGATTTTAAACAGGCCTGCACAACATATAGCCCACAAGCAATATGTTGTACAGACCTGTTTTACATCCTCTACATTTTTCACAGGCCACCTGAAATTCTTTGGCAGGCTGCAAGTAGCCAGCCATAAGCAACCCATGGGCCAAATGTTGGACCAGTCTGATTTAAAACAAAGGAAGAAAGAGTTTTTAAAAACCTGGGATCAGTACTGGAGGGGGGGGAAACTACAACAGAGAAGAAACAAGCTATTTAACTTATAAAATCATAAGTATCAGCAAACTCTCTTTTACCATCTTCTTAATTGTAAAAAAAAGGAAGATGGGACCAAAGACAGAAAAAATTACAAGAGGACAGGATTAAGGAAATGTATAACTAACAATAATAGCTAGGAATATGATGAACTTATCCATAAAATAGATTTTTTTTTAATGATTTAGAAACGGGGCAGCTAGGTGGCACAGTGAGTAAAAGCGCTGGCCTCAGAGTCAGGAGGACCCGAGATTGGTTCCGTCCTCATAAAACTAGCCCCGACACATAAATAACTAGCTGTGTAACCTTGAGCAAGTTACTTAACCCAATCGCTTTAAAAAATTAATTAGAAAGATGAATCTGACAATATCAGAGGCTAAATGTGGCAGTTCCATTGCCATTAAAAGAACAAATTATTTTCTATGAAAATTAGATATTTTCCATTTTTTATCTATTGTCTGTATTCCCTCCAATGTCATCTTTAGATATCCTCAGGATGATTTGGCTTACCTGAGTATCTCATTAAGCTTAGTTTCACCTCCATTGCCTTTCACTATTTTATGAGGTGCCACTGCTTCTAATCTTTCACTATCTTCCTTAGAAAGGTTTTACAAATGAGTATCTACTCTGAGTTGATTTTGTCCTTGGCTGCTATTTATCTCTGCTTAGAAAGATCAAGGCTTTATTAGTTGAGGAAGGTTCTAAACTATTTTGGTCTCTTTTCTATGACAGTGAATTAAAGAATTGGTCTCTGATCAGCCCTTCAGTCTAGGAATATAACTACAGAAAGTAAGGGGATAGATAATGAGGTGTTAAACTTGATGTAAAAATGCATAGACACTGTCTATCCCTGTACAAATTGTGAAAAAGTCTTCTTTGGTTGAATTAGAAGAGGTAATATAACTGGATGGATGAAGATTGCCCATACCCCCAAGGGATCCTTAAAAGGCTGAGCTCTCCAGTAGTTGAAATAGTTCAGGCAGGAGCCAACAGTACAGGAATCACTCAAGAAGAGAAGGGAATGTCTCTTCCCCTCCACCAGCTATGATATTTTGCATTAGAGCCACTCACCCAGTTCAAGAATTATTTAGTCATTTCGGTAGAGTTCAAGACACACCAATGGATGCAGAAACAGACTCTCTGATCAGATGTGGACACAAAGAAGCAGCAACCAAAAGAAGAAAGCAGTTTTCAGGGAATGTGACCCTTGGCAGAAGAGAAGAGTGCTAACTGTGATTCCAAGGAAGAAATAGTTCTGGCAATTAAGAATTAAGATATGAAGAAGAGCTGTTTCTGGGAGCCCAGTTGAGCAACCCAACTAGGAGATATACCTAGCAGGAACTGAATGAGGATTTTGTGAGGAGGGTAAGGAGATTGAGACCCTGCATTACTGGAGGTATGAGTTTCCTTGGCCTCATGTGTGCCTCTCACTACATTGTATTCTAAGTATGTTCCAGCTTTTCCCATGAAGGAAATACATATCTGGAAGAGAGTGTGCTCAGAGTTTATGGGGGTATTTGCTAGCCACTCTTTTTGTAATGATAACTTAGTAAATGTCTTTACTTTGAGTGAATTATGACTTAATATTAATGGGAAACACCCCTTTGGGGGCTCAAAGATTCAGAGGGTACCAGAATATAAACTTTGGAGCAGTTGCTTCCAGCAGTGCACAACCAGTAAAACTGTGAATGCCAAGTTGGGAAGATCACCCAGAGGGCTGCTACACTTCAATTAAATATCCTTAGAAAATGCTGATAATCTTTATCGATATCTGTTCCTTTACCTGTTTCCATTTTTTGGTATCAAAATCTTATTTAAATAGGTCAGTTTTAAGTTATATCCATTGTATACCATATTATCTGAGCCAGTGTAGTAATTATTATTCATATTTATTAAGAACTAACATTTTACTAGTTATATGTGGCAAATGCTTAGGGTATCCAGCAGCATATAGTTGGAAAGATCAGTAAATTTGAAGTCAGGGAAAAGACAGGTTTAATTCTTAGCTCAAACCCTCACTAGTTGCACACAAGTTACTTAACTTCCTTGACCCCTATTTTCCTTATTTGTGAAATGATATGATACCATTTGTACAGTCACAAAGAAAGTATTTTAGCAATTCTCAGTTGTTATTGTTATCAACATTCCAAATCAGGCCAGGAAAGGCAAACAATATTCAGAATATAGGTTGTTGTTGTGTTTGTCCTTTGTTTTAGAAGAGGACCATGGCATCAAGGAAATGATGACACAACTTACAGTTGACTTTGATTTGAGTGAGGGAGGGCTGTGCAAGGTCCCCAGTTTCACTTTCTCCTCCAGAGCCATCTGGATCCAGTGACCAGATATTCATCAGGATGACTGGAGATGACCCAGGATGCAATAGGAGCCCTTGGTCCTTCTAGGCTAAGGCCTTTACAAGTACTCACTTAGAGTACTCACTTATTCAATAAATAGGCCTATTTAAGAAGTGAGTCAAGGGATGGCCCCTTTAATTAGAAAAAATCGGGGAAAATCAAGCTGGGAGCAGAACACCCTCAGGGTTGCTGTTCCAAAGAGAAACAGTTACCACTGAGATTCACTCTAAGCCAGGAGGGCCCAAAATACAGCCATTAAGTGGAGCTTGGACAGGAACCTATTGTGGTCCAACCTATGAGCTTTTGAGTGAATAAGGTTTAAGATTTTGTGAAAGAAGAAAAGGAAAGAAGAGAAAGAAAGAGAGAGAGAGAGAGGGGGGGAGAGAGAGAGAGAGAGAGAGAGAGAGAGAGAGAGAGAGAGAGAGAGAGAGAGAGGTAGGAAGGAAGGAAGGAAGGAAGGAAGGAAGGAAGGAAGGAAGGAAGGAAGGAGGGAGGGAGGGAGGGAGGGAGGGAGGAGGAAAACTAGCCAGTAAAATCCAAGTTAAGTGGGTAGCTTCTGGCGGTCAAAATTTACCTTCCTTAGGAAAGGAGGAGAGGGTGAATGAGAAGACAAGCTGAGTTACCAAACTAGCTGGGTCCCCATTCAGGCAGCCTTTTAGTAAGATATAGTGCAGTGGTTTGTTTGGTTTGGTTTGGTTTTCAATGTTGTCTGTAACATGCTCTTCAGAAAATCATTATGTAACCAAAAATTCCTGGTGTTTCCTGGTGTAGTGGTCTAGGAGTTGGAATGTTTCACTTTGCTCCCCTCTACCTTGCCACCGTTAGAGACCCTACCTCGATGACTTAACAATTTTAGGTTTGGAACACCTGTCCCTAGGCTTCCCACATCTTAATTGGTTAGCACCTCATGCAGAACCTGCTCTGCCAACCTTGCCCCTGCCTCCTTCTCACAAGCTGCCTTCCTGCCCATTACATATCTTTGGTATCCCTTTGATTCCCATTCATGAAACCACACTCTAATCAATATTTCCACAACATTATTAGGTACAATATATAAATTCACTTGTCTTTGGCACCACTCACCATACTTGTAACTTTCCAAAAGAAACCCCCCCATCCTCACCACCACTCCTTACCCACATTATTTCTCCCATTAGACTCTAATCTCAAGAGCAAGGACTGTCTTCACTTTTGTATTCATATCCCCACATCTTATTTGTCCTTAGCACATAATAAGTATTTAATGGATGCTTTTTTCATTCATACTTTCATTAAATGATCTGAGTTCTTATTCTGACTGTCACTGATTTCTGCCATGATCTTGGACAAATTAATTCACGTCTTTGTGTCCCAGATCCCTATTCTATAAAATGAGGGAATTGGATTAGATGACTTCTAAATTACTTTCAAATGACCTCTACAGTCACTCCACAATTCTATGATTCCTTTATTAAATTTCCAAATAAGAACAATGTCTGTCTAAAAGAATAACTGTGAGCTACTTTCTCCATGGTTCCAAACATCTTCAAGGACTTTACTGCAAAGGGATGGCATCATACAGATTGTAAATACTCCTGGACCCCTCAAAAGCCTTCAGATAATCCCACCAGGATGGGACATGCTATAGAAAGGGCATGGTTCTCTCTGTCCAATCTCCCTATAGTTTCTGCTAATGAAGCATGTTCTAAAGACCACTGCCACTGTCAGCTGTGAAGAAAAAAATAAATATAAAATAGCTTTTCTTTTTTCTTTCCAGAGAAACAACCAATAAAACTAATAGTATGTAAATAACTTTAGACATCTGAGAGCATACCCCTGGTATCATGGAGGCCTGCACAAAGCCCTGTATACATTCCAGCCAGGGCACCACAATTGATTTCCACTATACTTTGAATGGTAGTAGCCCCAGTTTCTGGTGCATCCTAATTACAGCTCAGAGTGAGTGGGGAGATTTGTAAATTTTGCCAGTTGGTAGTTGTACAGATCTCTTACTTCTGCAGCTAGAACCCAACATACCTGGTGGCAGCAGACAGTCAAGATTCTAGTCCAAGCTTCAACAATCACTACCCACACAGGCTCTGAAGCCTCAGACTCATCTTATTTGTCACCTGTGTTCCAAATGGGTTTTCCAAACATAAGGAAAAAAAAATTAAGATTCTTTCAAAAGCATAATTTTTAAAATAATAATTTCAGGTGGATATTTTTGTTGTTGTTCAGTTATGTCTGACTCTTTGTGACCCCATTTGAAGTTTTCTTAAGAAAGATACTAGGGGCAGCTAGGTGGTGCAGGGAGTAAGAGTGCTGGCCCTGGAGTCAGGATGACCCAGGATTGGTTCCGGCCTCAGAAAATGAGCATCCCCACATAAATAATGACTGGCCATGTAACCTTGAGCAAGTTACTTAACCCCAATTGCTTTAAAAAAGAAGAAGAAAGATATTAGAATGGTTTGCCATTTCTTTATCCAGGTCATCTTACAGATTAGAAAACTGAGGTAAACTGGGCAAAGTGACTTGCCCAGGCTCAAACATCTAGTAAAAGTGTCTGAGGCTGGATTTGAACTTGGGCTTTCCTGACTCTAGGCTGGGGATGGGGAATCTGCAGCCTCCAGACCACATGTGGCCCTCTAGGTCCTCAAGTGCAGCCCTTTGACTGAATCCAAACTTCACAGAACAAATTCCCTTAATAAAAGGATTTGTTCTGTGAAAACGTGGACTCAGTCAAAAGGTCACATCCAAAGACCTAGAAGGTCATATGTGGTCTCAAGGCCATAGGTTTGCCACCCCTGCTCTAGGCCCAGAGCTCAATTCACTGTACCATCTAGATAATACAAAGAAAGAGAGAGAGAGAGAGAGAGAGAGAGAGAGAGAGAGAGAGAGAGAGAGAGAGAACAGACAGATAGAGACAAAGGGAAATAGAGCAACAGAGAGAGATAAATAGATGAAGCAGAGAGAAACTGGGGGAAAAAAACCAGAGACACAAAGGAGAGACAGAGAGAAAGAGATCTGAGAAAAAGCATTCCCACACTGTCTCTGCCAGGCTGGGTGACACACCAAAGGGTGCAGCCTGTAATTACCAATGCTTCCCTCAGGACATTGGAATCCAGGATGGTCTCTGTTTCATAGCCAGCCAGGCTACATACCTGATGGAAGAAAAGGACCTGGGGGGTGGGCTAAGTTGGGGTGGCTCCTTGGATGGGCCTCTGCTGGTTATTGTGGAATGGAAGGATCTGACTTCACAGAATATCAGAATTGGAAGAGATTTCTAAGATTATGTAATCCAGTCCAAAGCTGATTGAGAATCCCCCATTAAATTTTCTCAAAGGTAGTCATCTATCCTTTATAGAGGCAGTCAGATAGTGTTGAGGATAGAGTGCTAGGCTTCAAGTCAGAAAGACCAATGTTCAAATTCAGCCTCAGACACTTACTAGCTGTGTGACTTTGGGAGAGTCATTTCACCATTTTTTCCTCAGTTTCTTTATCTGTAAAATGGTAATAGAATAGCACCTACCACCAAAGGGTTGTTGTCTGAGGGTTGAGGCTTAAATAAGATTATAATTATAAAGTGCTTAGTCCAGTATGAATGCTACCTTTTATTATTAATATTTCCTTAAAGACTTGAAGTAAGATGGCCCCTGCCCATCCTGAGGCAGCCTATTTCCTTTTTAGATAACTGAAAATGTTAGAAGCTTTTGGGGAGAGGGGGTCTTTTTTTTCTGGATTTCGATCCAAAATTGGTGTCTTTGTACCTTCTCCCCATTCTTCTTGGTTCTTCCTTCTGGGATCAAGCAACAAGTTCAGTTTCTTTTCTCGGGGATTCCTTTTTTCTCTCCCTCCCTTCCTGTTACCATATATTGAGAGGTCCTGTAAGTGACTCTTTGGAAATTTATAAAAGAAAAAAGTTGACAGGATCCTGTTCCCACAAGCTTCTAGTCTAATGAGAAAAGACAAGCAAAAATTTTCAGTAAAGGTCAGTCTAAACCCGCATTTTTCCCAAATGCTTTATTATCTTCTGATTTACATCATTCATTTCCGCCAGATTTTGAGTTACAATTTTTCCCCATTTTTCCCCTACCCACCACCCCAGAATAGCAGTTCCACAGGATATCCCCTCATCCAATCTGCTCTCTCCCATATCTTCTCCCATATCCCCTTCAACTTTTCCATTAGGGCAAGATGAATCTCTGTGCCCCAATGCCTGCACATCTTATCTCCCAATTACATGAAAAATAGTATTAATAATAGTATTTATATACATATATATGTTAGAAATATTTAATTTTAAAACTTCGAATTCAAGGCCCACTCCCTTTGTCCCCCACCACCCACTCCCACTGGGAAGATAAGCAATTCAGTATATCTTGCACACATACTGCTATGCAAAACATTACCATAGTAGATATATTGTAAAAGACTGACTATATTTCCCTCCCACCCACCCTATCCCCCCACTTGGTCCATTCCCTACTTTGATCCTGTCTCTTTTCAAAAGTGGGTGCCTCCAACGTCCCCTCCCCCCAGAATTCCCTCCCCTCCATCATCCCCCCTCTCATCCCCCTCCCCCCCTACTCTCCTGCTGTGTGAGATATCCCATTTAGTATGAATGTCATTCTCTTCCTGAGCCAAATTCAATGAGAATATGGTTTTGCCTTTTTGCCTTCCTGTTCTTTCCCTCCCCTGCAACCACTTCCCCTTGTCTCTTCTACATGAGATAGTTTACCCCACCCTGTCTCTCCCCATCTCCTCTTGCCACATTCTTCTCTCACCTCTTAACTTCACCCCTTAAGTATCATCCCTTCCCACCAAATTTGACCTGTGCCTTCTATCCATGGGTACCTGTAAACATATATACACACATTCACATATGTATTCTTATGCCCATATACCCTTCTTCAATTATTTTCATACTGAGAAAGGTTTCATCAGTCACAGTTATTGTTTTTCCATGTAGGAATGTAAATAGTTCAACTTTGATAAGTTCCTTTTGATTTCTTTTCCCTGTTTGCCTTCTCAAGCATCTCTTGCTTCTTGTGTCTAAATGTCAAATTTTCTGTTCAACTCTGGTTTTTTCCTCAAGAATGCTTGAAAGTCCTCTATTCCACTGAATTACCATGTTTTCCCCTGAAACAAGATACTCAGTTTTGCTGGGTAGGTGATTCTTGGTTTTAATCCCAGGTCCTTTGCCCTCTGGAATATCATATTCTATGCCCTTCAATCCCTCAGTGTAAAAGCTGCCAGGTCCTGTGCTATTCTAATTGTGTTTCCACAATATTGAAATTTTTTTCCCTGGCTGCTTGTAGTATTTCCTCCTTGATCTGGGAATTCTGGAACCTAGCTATAATATTCCTAGGAGTTTTCTTTTTGGGATCTTTTTTCAGGAGGTGATCTCTGGATTCTTTCAACTTCTATTTCCCCCACTGGGTCTAAAACATCAGGGCAATTTTCCTTGAGAATTTCTTGAAGGATGATTTCTAGGTTCTTTCTTTGATCATGGCTTTCAGGTAGTCCAATAATTTTTAGATTGTCTCTCCTGAATCTATTTTCCAGGTCAGTGGTTTTTCTCATGAGATATTTCACTTTGGCTTCTATTCTTTCATTTGTTTGGATCTGCTTAACAGCATCTTGATTTCTCATAAAGTCATTAGCTTCCATTTGTTCCAGTCTATCTCTGAAGGAATGAATCTCCTCAGTGAGCTTTTGAGATTCTTTTTCTATCTGGCAAATTCAGCTTTTTAAGAAATTGTTCTCCTCATTGCCCTTTTGAGCCTCCTTTGCCATTTGAGTTAGTCTATTTTTTAAGGTGTTATTTTCCTCAGGCTGTTGACTCTCATTTCATACTTTTCCTGCATCCTTCTCAGTTCTCTTCCCAGTTTTTCCTCCACTTCTCTTATTTGGTTTTTAAAATCCTTCTTAAGGTCCTCTATGGCCTGTAACCCACTCATATCTTCATTTGGGACTTTTGGTTCATGAGTTCTGACCTCACAGTCCTCCTCCTGTTCCATGCTTTGATCCTCTTTGCCCCCAAAATAGGAGTCTAATGTTGAATTTTTCTGTTTATTTTATTTCCTTTGCCTAGGCATGTTGCCACTTAATTACTTGACTTTTGCGCTTGTTGCCACAGTAGGACTCTACCAGACAGGGGAGCTTCCGCCCCAGTCGTTGGGGTCTTCTCAACTTCCAGAGGTATTAGTTGGGTGCCCTCTCTGAAGCCCCCACACACTCTGGCAAGCTGGACACACACCCCAAGATCTCCACCCCAGACTGCAATCCAGATCCAGAGAGGTTAAAGCAAGAGCGCTTACCCCCAAGACTGATCACCGGATCCCCTTACAGTCTACAGGCCAGGAGCTGAAGCTACAACTGAAGCTACAAAATGGCGGCTGTGCAGCCGCTCCTCAGCCACTTCTCACCCCCAGGGGAAGAAGCCAATGCGTTCCCAAATACTGGTCCCAAAGTCCATAGGGCACTAACCTCTCACTTTGTCCTAGGCATATATGTATTGATAATTCTGGAAAAGCCACAGATGCTGGTGTTCTGGGGTCCCTCCAGCCAGCTGCTGGTCTGGCTGCCCTGCGGCTAAAACTGCGACTCACATGGGTCTGGGCTCAGCTCCCAGCGTGCTGTGCTGTTGGCTCCCAGCATGCTGAGCTGGCCGCTCCCTGCTGGGCTTCTAGGCTGTCCTCAGCAGGAGGTTAGCTTCTCTGTGTCGTTCTGTGGGTGGTGGAGCTCCAGAGGTTGTTCAGAGTCCACTTTTACATGATTTTGAAGTGGTTTGGGCTGGAGCGCTGCGGAAGTGCTGTTTCTACTCTGCCATCTTGGCTCTGCCCCTAAACCCACATTTGTAAAGGCCCTGTAGACACCAGCACAATTTTTAGGGCTGATAAACTACTCATTCTCCCCTATTCTTCTTGTCAAACAAGGAGGGTTATCTCAAAACTGGGAACATGAGCTCAGTTAAATAATATTCTGGGTTCCATCCCACTCTATGACCTCTCTCCCACAGATTGCCACAAAATTGTAAAAATTAAAAAATGTTTGAAAAAATTCAAAGGGGTAATGCTATTTTGAGTCTTATGAACACCATTCTTTGGTTAAATGACGAGTTTTCTAAGTCATGTCTAAACACACACACACACACACACACACACACACACAGGGAAAAATCTGAAGGAAAAAAAAAAACAACTGGGCATGCATGAGACAAGGAAGAGCACCCTGGCCCTATTACTACGACCTCATACTTAACACCAGCCAGTCCCCATCCAACTCTGCATATTGTTTAGGAAATAGGAGAATTCAAATTCCATTTCCCTTCAATCTAGTCACAGACCCTGACTTACAACTAGCTTCTCTGATAAAATATTGGCCAAGCTGATCAAATACCAGGATACCAGCAACCCTATCTATAACAGAGTCCTAAAGATAATTCAATTGGTCTATTTTTAGCTTAGTCAATTTTCCATGATGCCAAAGCATCATCATGTAGCATTCATAGGTTTGACATATCATTTCTGTTCTCCAACCCTTTTCCTTTGGAAGCCACCAAGAAAATGCCTAATAGTGTCCTGGGACATAATACTCTATCAGACAGGGAACTATGCTAGTCTTTTCATTATTCAAATGCTAGTGATGACAAAGTTATATCTAGAATGACTGCCAGAAAGAGTTTTTAAGCTAGACTTGGGGGTCTCCTCAGCTTGCTGCCTAAAGAGGAAGTTATCACAAATATACAGTTCTAGATTCTTTCCTCCCTTGGTGGGAAAGATGTGGGGAGAGGAAAGAATCACCCACATTTACCCTCATTTAGACAAAAGGGTGGGATTGCTCAGAATGCCTTATGATGATTTATTTTTAGCTTCAGAATTACCCTTGGCATCATGCCTATAAATTTATATTAATTTGATTTTTTTTTTTTTTTTGCTTTTTGGAGGGCAGTTGGGGTTAAGTAACTTGCCCAAGGTCACACAGCTAGGTTTTTGTTTGTGTGTGCGTTAAGTGTCTGAGGCCGGATCTGAACTCAGGTCCTTCTGACTCCAGGGCTGACACTCTACTCACTGTACCACCTAGCCACCCCATTATTTTGCTTTTATTGTTGTTGTTGAGTCACTTCAATCATGTCCAACTCTTTGTGATCCCATTTGGAGTTTTCTTGGTAAAGATGATGGAGTGGTTTGCCATTTTATTCTCTAGCTCATTTTACAGATGAGGAAACTGAGGCAAACAGGGTAAAGTGACTTGCCCAGGGTCATACAGCTAGTAAGTGTCTGAGGCCAGATTTGAACTCAGGAAGGAGTTTTCCTGATTCTAGGCCCAGCACTCTATCCATCACACCACCTAGCTGCTTTTAACAACCTACAAGTATGTACATGATTGGAAGGCGATATCAACGACCTTAAGATATCGTTTTATACCTATCAGATTGGCTAAAACAACTGAGGGGAAAAGTGACAAATGTTGCAAGGGATGTGGAAGATTGGGACACTAATACACTGTTGATAGAACTGTGAATTGATCCAACCATTTTGGAGAACAATCTGAAATTATGCCCAAAGAGTTATAACCTGCATGTACCCTTTGACCCTGCAACATCAATACTGGCTCTATTTCCAAAGATAATTAGGGAAAAAGAAAAGAACCTATATATTCTAAAATATTTATAGCAGTTCTCTTTGTTGAGGAAAAAAACTGGAAATTTCAGGGATGCCCATCAATTGAGAAATGGCTTAACAAGTTCTATATGATTGTGACAGAATACTACTACGCTATAAGAAATGATGGGTTTGGTGATCTTTGAAAAACATGGCTAGACTTGCACGAAATGATGAAGAGCAAAATAAGCAGAACCAAGAGAACATTGCATACAATAACAGCAATATTGTTTTAAGAACAATTTTGAGTGGCTAAACCATTTTGAATATTACAAATACCCAAATGAGCTACAAAGGATATATGAAGGAAGACATTATCTGCATCCAGAGAAAGAACTGATAAAGAGAAGTATGTAAAGAATAATTTTACACATATATGTACACATATGTATATATGTAAATATACATGTGTATATGTAAATATATACATATATGTAAATATATACATACATATTTGTGTCTAATGGTAGCCATCTCGGGGTGGGGAAGGGAAGAAAAAAAAAGAAAAATATACATGATAACTTTATTATATCTTTAAGAGGAATGGCAAGCTGTACACAAAAGATTTTCAGTTTCATGGGCAATCATCTTTATTTTTTTACTATACTAGGGTATGGAAATGCTTGTTTTATTCCTTAAATTGAAAATAAAATAAGTTTAAAAAATGTAAAGGAAGGAAAGAGAAAGAGAGACAGAGAAGTCATAGGAGCATAAACCTGGTGTTGGAAGGATTTGGAGGACTTCCGGTCCTAACCTGTCATTTTACAGATGAGGAAACTTAGACCCAGGGGAACTGAGTGACATGTGCAAAGTCACACAGGTACTAGCTTCTGAGGCAGCATTTGAACCAGGTCATATGACTCCATAACCAATCATCTTTCCACTATATCACACTGCTTCTGCAGAGTTGAAAGGAACTGGGGAGAAAACATACAAGGTGATGTTCCCTATATCTTGTACTTACCCAGGAATGACCCTGGTGAGTTTTATAGGTTTACTTTCATTTTTGTTTATTACATTTTTATTTATTTTTATTTTATTTAAACTATATATAGGGGTGCCTAGGTGGTACAGTGAATAGAGCACTGGCCCTGGAGTCAGGAGGACCTGAGTTTAAATCCAACCTCAGACACTTAACACTTACTAGCTATGTGACCTTGGGTAAGTCACTTAACCCCCACTCTGCCTTCACCCCTCCAAAAAGCAAAAAACAAAAACAAATAAAATATATACAAATATAAACCTATATTTATAGATTTTTTATTCTTCTCAGGTATGTCCCTACAATTTTATCACCTGTCTTTCTCTTGCTGTTAAAATAGGAGTCTCATTTCTAATATTGTTGGCAATAAAACAATAACAAAAACAAAACCCTTCCTGTGCATTTCAATCATCGAAGTCTTCATTAGAGTCTTTGCTGACCTTCTGATTATATATTATCCTAAGGAAAGTGGAAAAACCCCTGAAAATATATACAAGTGCATGCCTGAGACAGCTCTAACTGGCTCCTGGGCTTGTAAAAGCCAATTGCTAAATTTTCAATGAGAGATTTTACTCCTCAGAAATCACTACAAATCAGGGTTTGATTTGTTGTTTTATTTATTGTCTAGAAAGACCAAAAAAAGTGTTAATGCTGTAGATTAAACTTAAAAGTACATGTGCATGCATTTTTTTCTGCAGAGTATATTTCACATTTGCCAGCACACACCTCAAAATATTCTCATCTCACCCCTTCTCTATATGCCATCAAAAACTCTCCCATCATCAATCAATAAACCAGAGTACCTACTATGGGTATAACATTGTGGCAAGCACATCAGAGATACCAAAAAACAACAAAAGCTAGAACATGAATCTGTGCTTTTAATCTAGTTTCAGAGATAAAACAAGGAAGCATTCATTCATTCATGGCTCAGATGCTACCTTGTCATTGAAATTTTCCCTGATCCCTTCAGTTATGAGTGTTTTCTTCCTTCTCTTGAAAGTACCTTCTATTTACTATCATTCTACATGTATTGAAGAATAGTATGGGGGGGGGGGGGCGGAGCCAAGATGGCGGAGTAGAAACAGCTCATCCAAGCCACTCTGCCCCCAGATTCCCCCCAAACTATGTAAAAGGGGACTCTGAACAACTTCTGGAGCCCCAGCACCCACAGAACGACACAGAGAAGCTAACCTCCCGCTGAGGACAGCCCAGCAGCCCTGCAGGAAGGACCAGCGCAGTGGTCTGGGAGCCAGCAGAGCGCAACGCGCAGAGCACAGGAAGCGGAGCCGAGCTGAGCCCAGGTCCGCATGAGCCGAGGTTTTAGCCCCAGGGCAGCAGGGCCAGCAGCCGGCTGGAGGAACCCCAGAACACCAGCAGCCATGGCTACTCCAGAATTATCAACATAGACATGCCTAGAACAAAGTAAGAGGTTAGTGGCCTATGGACTTTGGGACCTGTATTTGGGGGAATGCGTCGGCTCCCTCCCCTGGGGGCTAGAAGCCGCTGAGGAGACACGCCATTTTGTACTTTTCAGAGGCAGATCCCGCTCCCAGCCTGCAATTAATTGTAGGGAGACCAAGCGATCAGTCTTGGGGGGTAATCGCTCTTGCTTTAACCTCCCTGGATCTGGATTGTGATCTAGGGTGGAAGTCGTGGGTGGGTTTACAGCTTGCCAGAAACGGAAGTTGCCCCCCACACATTCGGGATGAAAATTCCTCTATCTGGCCTTAAAGCCACAGTGTGGCTACAAGCCCAAAAGTCAGCTAATCAAGCGGAAACATGCCAAGGCAGAGGAAACAGAAAAATGCAACCCTAGACTCCTATTTTGGGGGCATAGAGCGGGAAAAGGACTGTGAGGTCAGAAGTCCTGCTCCAAAAGCCCCAGGGGAAAACATGAGTGGGTTGAAGGCCATAGAGGACCTTAAGAAGGACTTTAAAAATCAAATAAGAGAAGTGGAGGAAAAATTGGAAAGAGAAATGAGAAGGATGCAGGAAAAGTATGAAATGAGGGTCAACAGCCTGACTGAAGAAAACAACACCTTAAAAAATAGACTGACTCAAATGCAAAGGAGGCCCAAAAGGGCAATGAGGAGAAGAATGCCTTAAAAAGTCGAATTTGCCAGATGGAAAAGAATCTCAAAAGTTCACTGAGGAGATTCATTCCTTCAGAGTTAGACTGGAGCAAATGGAAGCTAGTGACTTTATGAGAAATCAAGATGCTGTTAAGCAGATCCAAACAAATGAAAGATTAGAAGGCAATATGAAGTATCTCATGGGAAAAACCACTGACCTGGAAAATAGATCCAGGAGAGACAATTTAAAAATTATTGGACTACCTGAAAGCCATGATCAAAGAAAGAACCTAGAAATCACCCTTCAAGAAATTCTCAAGGAAAATTGCCCTGATGTTTTAGATCCAGAGGGCAAAATAGAGGTTGAAAGAATCCACAGATCACCTCCTGAAAAAGATCCCAAAAAGAAAACTCCCAGGAATATTATAGCCAGGTTCCAGAATCCCCAGATCAAGGAGAAAATACTACAAGCAGCCAGGAAGAAACAATTTCAATATTGTGGAAACACA
The DNA here is from genome assembly GCA_011680675.1 of Gymnobelideus leadbeateri. Lineage (NCBI taxonomy): Eukaryota > Metazoa > Chordata > Mammalia > Diprotodontia > Petauridae > Gymnobelideus > Gymnobelideus leadbeateri. The sequence goes on along the minus strand of WOXC01011672.1, from coordinate 56,373 downwards.
ATCAGAATAGCACAGGACCTGGCAGCTTCTACACTGAGGGATAGAAGGGCATGTAATATGATATTCCAGAGGGCAAAAGAGCTGGGAATGAACCCAAGGGTCACCTACCCAGCAAAACTGAGTATTTTGTTTCAGGGGAAAATATGGTCATTCAGTGGAATAGAGGACTTTCAAGCATTCTTGAGGAAAAAACCAGAATTGAATAGAAAATTTGACATCCAGACACAAGAAGCAAGAGATGCCTGAGAAGGCAATCAGGGAAAAGAAATCAAAAGGAACTTATCAAAGTTGAACTATTCACATTCCTATATGGAAAAACAATAACTGTGAGTGATATCTTTCTCACTATGAAAATAATGGAAGAAGGGGGTGTGGTCATATGAATACATATGTGAATGTGTGTGTATATGGATAGAGGGCATAGGTTGAATTTGTTGGGAAGGGAGAATACTTAAGGGATGAAATTATGATGTGAGAGAGGAAAGTGGCAAGAGGAGATGGGGAAAGACAGGGAAGGGTAAACTATCTCATGTAGAAGAAGCAAGGGGAAGTGGTTGCAAGGGAGGGGGAGAATAGGAAGGGGAAAAAAGGCAAATCCACATTCTCATTGAATTTGGTTCAGGGAGAGAATGACATACATACTAAATGGGATATCTCAACCTGCAGCAGAATAGGGGGAAGGGGGATGAGAGGAAGGATGATGGATGGGAGGGCATCCTTGGGGGGAGGGGAGGTTGGAAGTACCCACTATAGAAGAGGGACAGGATCATGTAGGGAATGGACCAGGTGGGGGGTGGGATGAGTGGGAGGGAATTATAAGCAGCCTTGTACAATATATCTACTATGATAATGTTTTGCATAGCTAGACATGTACAACATATACTGAATTACTTATCTCCCCAGAGGGAATGGGTGACAAGGGAGGAAGGAAATGGATCTGAAATTCGAGGTCTTAACATTAAATGTTTCAAATATATATAAATACTATTATTAATACTCTTTTGCTTGTAATTGGGAGATAAGATGTGCAGGCACTGGGACACAAAGATTCACCTTCCTCTAATGGAAAAGTCGAAGGGGGTATGGGAGAAGGTATGGGAGAAAGCAGATTGGAGGAAGCGATATCTTGTGGGACTGCTATTCTGGGAGGTGGGGTAGGGGAATAACGGGGGGAAAATGATTGTAACTCAAAATCTGGCAGAAATGAATGATGTAAAACAGAAGTAAATAAATCATTTGTTTAAAAAAAATTTAATAAAAACCACCAAATCTCAAAAAAAAAAAAGAATAGTATGCAAACTTCTTGAAGGCTGGGACTGTTTCATTTTCTTCTTTGGATCCCCATTACTTAGCATAGTGACTGATACAAAGTAGGTACTTAAAATGCTTATTAAAATTAATTAAGTTCCTCCCATTTGCAAGCAAATGTAAGAAGTAGTATGACATCATAGATGGAAAATCAGCCTCGAAGTCATAAAGTCAGGATTTCAAAGCCTGCCTGCAAAATACTGTCCTTGCAAACTTTAACCTTTCAGGGCACTAAATAATTCCCCAAGACCATAAGTTGTAGAATAGTAGATGACCTACATTTGTAGGGTGAGTTTTCTCATTCATCAGATGTTTCCTATAAGAATCAGTCTGTTGGTCTAGGCACTGGAGTACCATACCTAACAACAACAGACCCTATTCTCAAGGAAATTCTGCCCTACTGGGGATTAAAAAAATGTAGACAAATTTGCAAATATGAAGTTACTTGAGGAAAGAGAGAGAGAGCCCTAAGAAGTGAAGGTATCACAGAAGGCTTTATGGAAGAGGCAGTATTTTAGCTGAGTCTTGAAAAATATAAACATACTCTGAGAGGCTAACATGAGAAGAGTACATTCCAGACTTGGGAGATGGCCTGTGCAAATGCACAAGCATAGGAGGTTGTATGTTGAATTGAGGGACAACCTAGTAGTCCAGTGTATCTGGTTAATGGCTGAGTGGATGGGAGTAACATATAAATAAACAAATAAAACTAGAAAGGTAGTTTGGAGCCAATATGGAGAGAGGTTTAAAATACTGGTTGAGAAGTTTATATTTTATCATAGAGAAAATACAGAGCCACCAAAGGTTTTTGAGCAAAGGAGTGACATAATCGACACAAAAAATATAGAACAGGGGTGGCTAGGTGGTGCAGTGAATAGAGCACCAGCCCTGGAGTCAGGAGGACCTGAGTTCATATCCAAACTCAGACACTTAACACAAAAGACTAGTCATGTGACCTTGGGCAAGTCACTTAACCCCAGTTGCCCTCCAAATGTATGTGTGTGTGTGTGTGTGTGTGTGTGTGTAGAACAAAATGGTATATGATTAAGTATCTTTTATGTTGACCTCAGTTTCTTCATCTATAAATTAAAAGACTTGGGTTAATCATCTCTAAATTCCCTTTCATCTCTGATATTCCATGAGTCTAAAAGTCACCACATTTAGTAGGGTAGACAATAAGATGGATTCCATGGCTGGGATACATCCAAGAAGACTATTGAATGACATATGTGGTGATTTGTGAGGCAAACTGCACGTTTGGAAATTATAAAAATAATGGACAAGTGACGGTTTCTTGAGCATAAAAATTCTATCTTCTGATATGGCATGCTAGGAATTTACCTTAGCTACTTTGTGGAGTTTGGTCCAATCCCAGGGCTGGAAGCATCTCAGGTATCACAAGTGCACTATAGCCTTGGCCAGAGCTAGAACTGAAAGGGATGTGACTTCTAAGGCTTAAACATATTTTGTTTGTGAAATCAGAGATAGAACAGAGGAAGAGAACAGAGCTTCCCTTGCCTGTGCTTCTGGAATTGGTAGCTATGTTGACCTCTAGAAGGGAGAACAGGTCTTACACCAGTCTCTGCTATTTCCTACTCTGCCCACTTCTTATCAAACTCTTGGTTAAAAAATCAGTAGCATATTGGGGAGGGGAAAGGAGGATGTTAAAGTATTATGTGTTGGATCTGTCTATATTTTTATAGCTCAAATTAATTAATTTAATTTTAAGATCATGCATTTGTTAAAGTCCTACTCTTATTTCTCATCATGGCATGAAGATGATCCCTAGTGCTGGAATTCTATGTTAGCAGAGAATAAACTTTGGCAGGGCCTACCTAGCATGCTGGAATTGGGCATAGGGTAGAGGAGCCTGACATCAGAGAACCAAGTTAGCTAAATCTACAGAACTAAGGCTGCTAAGTGAATATTCCGCTTTTCATTCCCTTTACCACTTTCTTTTCTCTCTCTCTACTTCCTTCATCTCCCTCTTTCCTGTCATCCTTCCTTTCCTCTTTATTTCCTTCTATTCCTCTCTCTCTTCCTTTTTCTTTCCTTTCTTTCTTCCCTCTCTCTTTCCTTCTTTCTCTCCTTTCTTCCTTCTTTCCTACCTTCTTTCTCTCCCTGCCTGCCTCCCTCCATCTTTTTCTCTTTAATCTTTTTCTTTATTTCTTCAGCAACTCATGAAGACTGTCTATTAAGGTACAGAGTTTGGGTCACATTCTATGTTGGAAGACAGAATTTCTATACCAATAAAAGCATGGTTATCTCTATAGTATTAAATTACTAACATTATCATCCTGGATTTATGTTCTTTGAGTATACCATGGAAATATACTCAAAACTGTACAAATTACCCCATGAATTAATAACTAGGAAAAAACCTGGTAGTCCTTATTAAACTAAACTATCAATATTAATTCTTGATCTCCCTTCCTTACTACATTATCTACTCCTAGGTACAAATAAGTGAAGTTTCATTTCCACTCTACTTCTAGGTCTTTAAACCCATGAATAGCCATAAGATGTGGGTTTACATTTTATTCCTTCCCTCCATTTTCCTAGTTCTAGGAAATGATAGTGGGTCCTTTTCCTTTGCCTGGTCTCTCCTTGGAAGTCATGCATTTTTGCCTCCTTATTTTATCAGCTTCTGTACCATTAAGAGTTATGCTTTTGGCACATTACTTAAGATAAATAGGGTTGGGCCTTGGTTAAGCATTTACAAAAAAATCTCTAAGGAAAACAGAGGGTGGTGGTTTAGAATGTGGAGCTCTGCCCTCTGAGTCAATATCAAAGAAGGCCCTGTTGTGGGCCTGGCACAGCTGTATTTGGAGAGGGAAAGAGGGTTCCTTGCAAACTCAACAATGATTTGTGGGAATTGAGATTTCTGGGGATCCCCTTGAAAAGAAAGAAGGGGCAATCAAGTTCCAATTGGGGTGATACAAATATATTCCAACCCCAATCTCCCTCAGCAACATTCAGTTCCTTAAGTTACTTTGCCAATGGTTAGGATTAGCTGCCAGAAAAACAATTACAGTAGTCCATGGCTATCTTTTGGGATCTGAATCTATCAGCCTAAAACATTTAGAGGTGGAAGAGAGACCCTTCATCTTAGAGGGGAGGGGATATGACTTTTCCATGATCACACAGTTAGCCAATGGCAGATCCAGCACTAGCCCCTAAGTTTCATGACTCCACCTACATATGGAAAGAACGTATTTTTGTCATTGAGAACTAGCAGCACAACTGGAGGGTGCCTTAAAGGTAGTCTAGTCCAATGTTCTCACAGGCCTAAAGAGGTAAAGCAAATTACACAAGGTTAGAGAGACAGAATTTGAACCCAGGACCTCTCAGTACAAACCCAGCACACTTTCCATTGTGTACACAGACCTCATGGACACACTAGCTAGAACATAAGCATTTCAGAAGTTTATATCTTAATAGAAAGGATCGGGATCTATTCTATTTCCTTTCTATCTCTTAAAGGATGAGTAGTAGATTTAGGGAAAACAAATATGCAAGGAAGCATTTTGAAAGTGTGGCATGACAATCTCTCCTAAATAACAAATATGTTTGTCATGTGTCTACTGTGCAGAATGTACTGTCCTGAGCTGTCCTGAGCCATACATTTTAAGATGAAACAAATCAGCAATTAAAAAAGCCTTTCCATGGTGACCTTTAAGGAAGGTGCCTCTGGACTTTAAGAAATACTACTACAGAAAGGGAGTGTGTGGGTCCTGGGTGTCATGGGCAGGAGACTGCATTAGGAGGTGAAAATTCTCACCTCTAGTGCCGTCTCTATCCTTTTCTTGAAACATAGGCAAGCCATTTACCCTGCTCAAGTGTAAAGGACTATGCCACTAAAAAATAAAAAAAGGAAAGCCAGATAGACATAACACAAAGTAAATGCCATAGAACCAAGAAGGTTAGAGCTCAGTCTAGCTCATCTAGTCAATCCCCACAGTCCACAGATAAGGAAAATGACATCAGGACAGAGAGGTGAGATCACACTTGCTCAAAATCAAGAGCTGATTAGCAGCAGAAACCAACTGTGTACTCCTGGGTCTTCCGACCTTCAGTCTAGTGCACTTTGAGGGACTGACTGAGCATCCCTGAAAACTCCTGGAGATTTTACATACTCTCCTATGCAATATAGCCAATGCTTCAAATTACCTCCACTGCCCAGAGCCATGAATTTCTCCTCACCTCTAGTAGTTTGGACCCTAACTGGAGCCTTTCCTACACAAACTACACTGAATCATAGGACAGGAAGGAACTTTAAAGATTATCTAATGTGACCCTCTCAGTTTACATTCAGGAGAGGTGATCAGGGAAACTCTGGATTTGTTGAAATGAGGAATCTCCCACGGAGCCAATATTTCTAAGAGACACTTGTCTTGTTGGGATAACACAGGAGTCTCCTGATTGGGCCCAAATAATTAGGACCACACCAAAGATGACAGAGAGTCAGGAAAAATGGATTCTTATTCACTAGCTGACCCCTCTATGGACTTTAAGAGAAGTAAGAACAGTGCCTATGACTTCATTTGAAGACTCTTCTCTCAAGTTTTTTCTCCCTTGGATTTCCAGTAAGGGGTGTGGCAGGGTGGAAATGATTCTCCTTAATCTTCTTACAACCCACAGAGGAGACTGGCTGCTCCCAACAGAAGCCACACTGACTTAACTTGAGTGTAACCCTAGTCACTGGGGCTGGGTCATCCTAGCAAGGTCCCTCTGTCAGAGTGCATGTCAAGTTCCATGTGAGATGCCCTAGTCCAACAAATCTGGGGTCCCCATCATCTCCCTGCTATATATGGAAGTAGAAAGTAAGGCCCCTGAGAGATGAAATGACCTGTCCCAGTGACACTGGTAGCAAGGTACATGGCTATAACCTAAACTTAGATCTTCTATAAAAAGGACCCACTTGTACAAAAATATTTATAGCAGCCCTTTTTGTTGTAGCAAAAATTGGAAACTGAGGGGATGTCTATCAATTGGGGAACGACTGAACAAGTTACAGTATATGAATATGATGGAATACTATTGTACTGGGAAAAATGTTGAAAGGGGAGATTTCAGAAAAATCTGAGAAGACCTATATGAACTAATACGAGGTGAAGTGAACAAAACCAGAAGAACATCTACACAGAATATTGAAAAGGTAATCAACTGTAAAAGACTTGGTAACTCTGATCAATACAATGAGCCAACACAATTCCCCCTAAAATTGAATTTTAAAAAACTTAGTCCTTTTACCCCTTTCATTATGCTATATTTACCACTTTCATTATGTTATATTGCCTACCCTATAATTCTGAGTAGTCTCTGGCATACAGTCCCCAAACTGAGAATATTCTCATATCTTTCTCATATCCTCCCCCCTCCATGAACTTAAAGGTGTAGCCTATAGCTAGTGCTCAATAAATTGCCACTAGTTGACAAAACAAGAGGTTTGATTTAATTAGGCAAAACTTGCCTCAAGCAGAATTATAAAATAGACTGAATTATATTAAGGACTGTACCACTTTCCTTATTATTTGTTTATTGTCTTCACACCCTGCCTCACCCCCCCTCAAAAAAAACAGCCCTTCTCTTACCATGGCTGGAAATTATCTGCCATTGCTGCCTGTCTAAAGTATCTGTCATATTTTCAAATCTGTGATTACATTCTCTCCAACTCTTCTCTGGAGTACTTGATTGGTGAGTCACCAAAAAAGAACTTGAAGTGGGTGAAGTTGATAATGTGAACTGGGAAAGGGTGTGACTCTTAACTGACCTCAGGGGATGTTTGCCACCTCTATTTTGCCAAGGAGCTAAACACTAGACACAACAATAGTCAGTCAGTAAGTATTTATTAAGTATTTACCATGTGCTAAGGTCTGTTATTGTTGTTTGTCCTTTATTCTTGAACAGGACTATGACATCAGGAAGATGGTGCCGTGACTTGCAAGTAAACTGGATTTAAGTAAGGAAGGACAATGCAAAGTCACTAGCCTCACTTTCTCCTCAGGAGCCATGTGGGTCCAATGGCAAGAATCAGATCAGGATGACTAGAGATGGCCCAGGATGCAGTGAGAAACCTTGACCTTTTTAAGTTAAGGTTTTCCCAGGTCTCATCTTGACTGGGGCAATGCCCATACAGTGATTGAGGCTAGATAAGAAATGAGGCAAAGAACTGACTCTTTACCTGATCAAAAAAAATTGCTATGTATACTCACTCCGAGTCATCAGGTCCCAAACAACGACCAAGTGAGACTTGATTGGCCAACAAATGAAAGCCAAAATGATTTGGGTTTAAGTTGTGGTTCTTAAGAAAGAAATCTAGCACATAAATCCCAAGATATCTTGCAAAGTTTCATTGATCAAAATTTATATTCCTTTGGGCAGAGCACCTGCAGGTAAGGGTATAATACCCTATGGGGAGAAAGGGAGAGGAGAGAGGGAGAGAAGGAGGGAAGGAAGGAAGGAAAGAAAGATAGAGAGAAAAAGGGAAGGAAGAAAGGAAAGGAAGAAGAAATGAATGAACAAACAGCACTGCCCAACTGGAACTGGCCAGTTGAGTCCCCAGTGGGGCAGCAACTACTATTTCTCACAAGTTGTTACTTCTCCTTTATTTTCGAAAATGGACCATGATGTCAGAAAGGTGATCACATGCCTCGCTAAGGTCTGGAGATATGGAGAAAAACAAAAACATGGAAACATGGTCCCTACCCTCAAGAACACTATTATTCTAATGGAGGAGGGAATAGCAGCAGCTGGGACCATAAAAGGTCTCCTGCACAAGATAGGATTTGAACTGAGTCTTACTGAAAACCAGAGAAGCTATCAGTTAGAGGTGAGGAGGGAGAACATTTCAGGCCTGGGGCATAGCCAGTACAAGAACACAGAATCAGAAGATGGAAAGTATTGAGTGATGAACAGTGAGTAGGGTCATGTATTTGGTCCTTAAAGTACATGAGTCAAGTGTAAGAAAATTGGAAAGATAGGAAGGGGACAGGTTGTGAAGGGCTTTAAATACCAAATGGAGGACTTCATATTGATCCTGGGAGTAATAAGAAGCCACTGGAGATTATTGAGTAGGGTGGGGCTTAACTGTCAGATTTGAGCTTTAGGAATGTCATTTTGCCTGTTGAGTGGAAAATGGATTAGAATGGGAAAAGACTTGAAACAGGGAGACCAACCACAAAGCTATTGGAATAGTCCAGATGAGAGTGATGAGGGTCTGTATAAGGACTGTAGTTGTGTGAGCAGAGAAAAGAGATATATGAGAAAGATGTTGTAAAGGCAGAAACAAGACATAGCAAAAGACTGGGTATGAGTTGAGCGTGAGTACTGAGTTACCACACTGAGCACAGGTGACCATGGCTTATTGGGAGGGATAAATAGTGGTGCTGGTGACAGTAAAAGGAAATTTGGGAAGAGGGGATGGTTGGTGGGGGAGGAAGGAGGGAAAAGTATTAGAAATGCTGCTTTTGAGGTAGGTACTTTTAAGACATCCAATTTGAGATGCCCAAAAGGAAGTTGGTGAGGTGAGAGGGGAGCTCAGGAAAGAGGTTATGGTTGGGCATATAGATCTGGAAATCATCTTCAAAGACATTATAATTGAACCTATAAAAGCTAATGAGGGTACCAAGCAAGAAAGTAGAGAAAAGAGAGAGAAGAGGGACCAGGACAGAACCTTGGGAGACACCCATAGTTAATGAGCATAACTTGAATGAAGAATCAGCAAAGGAGACTAAGGAGTGGTCAAACAGGCAAGAGGAGAACCAGAAGAAAAAGAAAACCTGGAGAGGAATGTCAAAAATAAGAGAATGATCAACCATGTCACAGGTTGTGGAAAGGTCAGGAAAGACGAGGACTTGAGAAAAGGCCATCAGATCTGACTATTGAGAGATCACTGGTAACCTTGGAGAGAGCAGTTTCAGTTGAATGAAGTCAGAAACAAGATTAAAGAGAGTTTAAAAATAAGTAAGAGGAGTTGAAGTGGGGAGCATTGAGTGTATATGGTTTTCTCAAGGAGTTTAAGCCAAGGGAAGAGAGATATAATAACATTGTGTCATTAATATTTCAGTACTTTGAAGAGAAATGGTTTCATTGATAAGGACACTCCTTCCATTAATGTAGAGCTCAACTTGTCTTATGGTCTTTGTGAGTTTCTGTGACCAATAAAATTAACCACCTCCTTGCCAATCTGAGGTTACCTAGTCCTGTTCTCAGATGACACACCTGACTCTGCTATAGTGCTTTAAAGCTTACAAAGCACATTCTTCACAAAAGCCTTGTGAGTTGGGTATTTCTCAGCTGAATCTCTTGAGAAAGTTTTCAACACTCAACACCTTCACTTCATTTCCTCTCACTTGCTTCTAAACCCTTTACAATTTGGTTTCTTATCTTGTTAAACTGAAATTGATTTTCTATTTTTTAATAAAAAGAAACTTTTAAACTTAAATATTAAAATTTTTTTAATTAAATTAAATTTAATTAAATTTAATTAATTAATTTAATTAAAAATTTTAAACTTAAATATTAAAACTTAAGTACAAAATAAGAAAAGAAAAAAGCCATTGCCATGTGCACAGCAGAACTTAAGAGAGGATTCAAAATTTACAGTAATAAATTTCCATTTCAAGAAAGCCTATATAAAAAATACTACTCATGTTCAGAGCTGTCCATCTTTTCTTTGCTTTCTTGTAAGTTTTCTTTTGTTCTCTACTGTGCACTTTTTACTTTGTTCTTTTCCTCCCTTCTCCCCCCCCCCCCGAAGATACAATTAGTAGTGGATATATTTATATATACATATATACATACATATATCTACATATACATATCTACATATAAATACACATGCATACACACAAAAATAAATATATGCATATACACATACATACATATACTTATATATACTTAGATATCTATAACCATATTCATATATAGACATATATATTCATATGTATCTATGCAAGACCATACTATATTTATTTGTCCTCTGTTTCTCTGAGGGTGGATAATCTCTTTCTCCATAAGTCTGAATCTTTGCATATTTTTCTAAGTCCACCAACTCATAATTTCCTGCACCACAGCAACATTCCATCCTTATACTTCTAGTTATTTTAAATAATCTAAAACAATGTTGATTAATATGGCTGATGTGCAGTGTAGTCTCCCTATTTTTCTCTTATGATTAAATCTATTTTAGTTTTAACTTTGTCTGAGATCATGATTACCATTCCTGTTCTTTTTTGCTCCTGATCTTTATTTTGTTTGTATGAAATTGATTTTTCCAAACTTACTAATGATTACTTAATTGCCAAATAGAATGCCCTTTTCTCAGTCCTCCTCCTTTACCTCTCTGTGACCTTTGACACTGTTGACCACTTTCTTTTCCTAAATACTCTCCTCTCTCTGTCTCTCTCTCTGTCTCTCTCTCTCTGTCTCTCTCTCTCCTCTCTCCCTTGTGTTCCAGTCCCACATCACCAAATGCCTATTGGACATCTTGAATTGGCACCCTGTAGACATCTCAAATTCAACATGTCCCAAACAGAACTCATTGAAGTCTTCACAAACAACAATAATTTCCCCTCTTTCCAATTTTTCTATTTCTGTCAAAGGACATCATGTCCTATCAGTTACCCGGGCTTGCCACTTCAGTGTCATTCTCACCTCCCCACTCAAACCCATCCCCACCTCCAACCTGTGGTCAAATTTTGCCATTTCTACCTATACAACATCTATCCTATATACCTCTTTCTGTCCATTCATGTAGCCTCCACCCTTGTGTAGGCCCACATCACCTTGCAGTTAGACAATTCTAGTAGTCTTCTGGTTGACCTGCTTGCCTTGTTGTCCCTTTTTCCACTCAGTTGCCAAAGTAACCTTCCTAAAACACAGGTCTGATCACATCAGGCCCCCACTCACTTAAACCCACTGGATTCTTATTACCTCCAGGATCAAATAGAAAGTCCTCTGGCATTTAAAACCTTTCACAATGTGTTCCCTTTCTACTTTTCCAGCCTTCTTATACTTTGCTTCACTCTGTAGGATCCAGCTACATTGCCCTACTTAGTACTCATCACATGTAAGATTTCACCTCCTGATTCTGTTTGTCTTATACTGGCTGTCCCCCATGCTTGGAATATTCTTCCTCCTTACCTCCACCTGGTCTCTTCCTTCAAGATTTTATTCAAATCCCACCTTTTGTAGGAGTTGTTTAGCAATCCCCCTCATTTTATCCATTCCCTTCACTCTAAGATTCCCTCCATTTATATTGCATATATCTTGTATGCACTTAGTTGTATACTGGGAGCTCCTTGAGGGCAGCTTCCAAGCTTTCAACTTTCTTTGTCTCCCCAGAACCCAGAAGAGTGCCTGGACTGTTATAAATGTAAATAAATGTTTGTTGATTGATTGATCTGTGCAAGTAGAGTGATCGACATTTTGTAGACAAAAGAACTAAGAGTTAGAGAGGCACATGACCAGCCTACAGTCATCCCTCCTCTAGTGAATGGCAAGTCTGGGAGCCAAACTCAAAATGTCTAATTCCAACTCCAGGTTTCTTTTCACTATTCCATAACAACTTAGCTATCTCAGCCAGAGCAAGATCAGGACTTCAATCTCCCTAACTTGCATTAGAATGAGTCATGTTAGGGGAGGGACTGGAAGTGTGGGAGAACAAGAAGAAGATGTGGGAGACCTGTCTTCTGGCTTGTGTTTTCCACTTGTTGTGTGATCTTTGGCAAGTTCCTTGACTCATCTAAGCCTTAGTTTTTCCACTTGCGTAAAGACATGGCTGGATTCATTGATCTCTAAGTTTACTTCCAGATCAAAAGCTTGATACTAACCCATTCCATGGGCTTAGATTTTTGTCATTTGCAGGGTATTGTGACTTGAGAAATAACTTGCTGGAATAGCCTCAAAGTTCACATGACTAATCCCTCATGTGGTCAGATAGGGTTTTTTAAATTCATTTTTAACTTAAAGACAAAAAGAAGAGTCCATGTACACAGCACCACATAAAGAGAGGATTCAATATGTAACCATAAATTTCCATTTCAGACTGTTCACTTTTTTTTAACTATGGAATCTAGAAATTACCTCATTTGGTCCTCACAACTCCAGTAAGTAAGTACTATTATTATACCCACTTTACATTTGAGGAAACTGAAACATAGGTTAAATGATTTGCAAAGGCTTATTACCCAAACAATAAGTGTCTTGAATTCAAGTCTTCCTGACTTCAGGCCCACTGATCTATCCACTGCTCCATCTAGTTTCTTCTAAGGAGAATAATCATAGTACCTATCTCAGTTTATCATTAGTACCTATTTTCTGGCACTCTGGAAATCTGTAGGTGCTACATAAATGCTTGATATTATTAGCTATTATGGTTTCCATACCCCTCGCCATCCTTGTCAACCTTCTTCAGACATACTCTAGTTTGTCATTGTTCCCCTTAAATGAAGCATAACTAAAATCGAACAAAGTAATTTGGAACAAGGGAAAATGTATTGCATTTCAGTTTTATTGCTAATATCAAATGATCTTGAAAAATATTATTTATGAATTCCATTGCCAACCAAGAAGTACCATGACTAAGCACCATGACTATGACTTTAGATACATGGTCTGGCAAAAGATATTCCATTTGCAAGGCCTTTACTGTTGTTGTTTTTGTTGTTTGTTGTTTTTGCTAAGACTTGATTTTTCATAGGTGGAGGGGATTCCCAACTGTGCAACATTTTCTGGCAAAAGAGTTCACTAATTCATCTTCAATTTGTAGTCTAAGAGAATTATTGGGGCACTGAATGTGACTTGTCCAGGGGCTCATAACCAACATGTATCTATATCAAGAGGGATTTGAACCTCCATATCTTCATAAATCTAAATTCAGTTCCTCCCTCCTCTAGACAACACTGACTCATTTTGAGACCTTATTGAAAATAATAATACCTAATATAAGTGTGTGCATATGTACCTGAAAGTACTTTCCTTTTGACAAACCTGTTAAAGAGAAAAGTTTAGTTTTCTCATAAGAAGGAGATTTCAAAGTCTATTTAATTACATTTGACATTTCTATACTTAAAATTGAAGGCAACTTGGGTGGCTAGGTGGCACAGTGAATAGAGCACAGGCCTTGGAGTCAGGAGGACCTGAGTTCAAATCCAGCCTCAGACACTTAACACTTACTAACCCTGTGACCTTGGGCAAGTCACTTAACCCCAATTGCCCCACCTTCCCCCCTTCAAAAAGCAAAAAAAAAATAATTGAAAGCAACTTTTTTACTGAAAACCCCAGCACATCCATTATATTTCAGCTCTGAAGAGGCTATTAATTAATTTCCATCCTACCTAGAGGCCCAGAGGAAATGTTAGTCTACCCCTCTGACCACCTATGCTGCTCGCTGCCCTGTGTGCTTTCATTTGTCCCTTCATTTTGGGGTTTGGAAGTAGAGTATCTAAGCTGGAAATTTTTGATTTCCTAACCATATTTAAAAAAAAAGCCAAATCAAGCTTATTTTTAGAGCATTTCTCTAAAGAAGTTAAAGATAAAGTGAGCTTTTGCCTGGTTCTAAACAACCCCAACAGGCTAGCCAGGCTGCCTCAGTCTGGCAGGCAGAGAACTCTTCTGCCTCTAGCAAGCTGGCCTTGGCTTTGATCTGCAGTGCTGATGACACTGTATTCTTTGGCTACTCCAAAGCACACTGCCAATTAGAGCCAAATGTATCAGACCTACCCTGTAACAGTTGTGATGTGGCCAAGCTTGTGTTCATGGCTCTGGCTGATTGATTGCCTACAAGGGCTGTTTATTTAGAAATGGAGCAGTCATCTTTCAAGATGGAAAGCTGGAAGGGCAAAAAGGTCTAAGGCTCCCCTGAATACTCTTTATTCTGCATTAGGGGGAGAGGGAGAAAAGGAAGTTTTCTTATTTAAGGTCAGACAGTATCAGAATATTGAGGAATGGTCATTGATTCATGGAAACGTGGGGATACTTTCTAGCTGGGACAAAGGCAAGAGAAAGGACTGGGTGAATAATTAGAGCATGAAGGCTAGTAGCCTGACAAAAACACTTTTGAATATTCCTACTGTTTCACAGTGGGCAATGTGATGGGCTCTTTTACACAACTGACTTTTCTGTAGGGCTTTGTAAGCTAAAATGGGAAAGGAAGAGCTATGGGTTTAAATTTTCCAATTTCTACCTTTTCATTAGTTCATCAACACAGTTAAGGATGCCTCCACACCGTATTCTACCCCCCAAATCTAATGTATTTTGCTACTTTCTTAGAATCTAATCATTCTTCCAAAATCTAAATTCTGTGTGAGGATGAAATAGAGGAAAAAATAACTTCTTTTTTGTGAATGAGTCACAATGGCTGCTGTTAAATGTATTCTTATTGGGAGGGATAAAGAAAGTAAGCATTTTTAAGCAGCTATGAGCCAGGTTCTGTACTAAGCACTTTACAAATGTCTTATCTCATTTGAATCTCCCAATAACCTTGAAGAGGTGAGTGATATTAGATCCCCACTTTACAGTTGAGGAAACTGAGGCAGACAGAAGTTGAGTGCCTTAGCACAGTGTCACACAGCTAGTAAATGACTGAGTCATATTTGAACTCAGAGCTTCCAGCCTTCAGGCCCAGTATGGTACTTTATCCATAGAACCATCTTGCTACCAGCTGAAGCCTTTGCCAGTCACCCTAGGAAGCCTAGGCTGAACTGACCATAGCAGCACCTGAAATTTATTTGGGCAATGTGTTTAGTCATTTTTTAGTAGTGTCCAACTCTTCATGACTTGTTTTGGGATCTTCTTAACAAAGATACTGGAGTGGTTTGCCATTTCCTTCTCCAGTTCATTTTACAAATGATGAAACTGAGGCAGATGGAGGTTAAAGTGACTTGCCCAGGGTCACACAGTTAATGTCTGAGGCCAGATTTGAACTCAGGTCTTCCTGACTCTAGACCTGGCACTCTATCCACTGTGCCACCTAATACCATACACATTCATTAAACCAACTTCTTATCCTTTTGAATTTTCTCCCTCTTCTGGCCCCTCCAGTGTTTTATGCTTTTTACTCTGAGATTTCCTATGAAGAAGAGTATGTGATTCTTTCCCTTTAAAAAAAAGCTAGCAATTATGGTTTTAGAAAAGTCAAGTGCAGGCATACCTGTAGCCTGGCATGGGCCCAGATCAGCTGATCACTTAAGGGTCTTTCTGGCACAGTAACTCAAAAAAGTGACTACACCATACAAGGAGTGCCTTGTGACAATGACCTCATTTCCATAGTCAGGCATTCTCAGCCCAGGTTGCCTGGACTTGAGTATAATTTATGTTATTGAGTAAGATTCCAGCTTCTGAATGCACTGAAAAACAACCAGTACCGGATACCATAGTCAGGTCTGAGGAGATTATTTAGTTCTTTGATGTCTAGCTAAGTCAAGCCAGGGCATGACTGGAAAGAAGACTTGTCTGGCTTCATCGTGGCACAAGTGCCATCTGTGACAGGATATTCATTTGAGTCTCGGGAAGTTTGTTTGGGTTTGGCTGGCTTCCCAACCTCCTATCTCACAGCAAAAGGTTAGAACCACCTAGAGGTCCCTGCTCACAGAGTTAGTAGCTGCTGGCAAGACTCAGTGAAACCTGAATCTCAGAAGCATTGGACGAGTGGGTGTATTCCACTTAAAATCCAAATCTACTCCCCCTGCACGCATACCTTTGCACATACCTGGGCCCAAAATTCCAAAAAGAATTCCCCAGTCATCATCATCACCCTCCTCTTTCTCTCTTACCCCTCATAGCCAATCTGTTATCCAATCCTGTCCATTCTACTTCCGAAACCTCTCTCTTATATGCCCCCTTCCCTCCTCTGACAGTGACTCCACCCTGGTGCAGGTCCCCATCAATGCTGGCCTGGACTATTACAATAGTTTGCAGGTTGGTGTGCCTGCAGCAAGCCTCTCCCCACCACTTCAGTCCATTTTCTACTCAGCTGTCAAACTGATCTTCCTAAAATGAAGGTCTGTCCACAAAACCTCCCTCCTCAATAAAGGCCATTGGTTCCCTACCATCTCCAAGAGCAAATACAAAGTCCTCTATTTGGCTTTCAAAACCCTTTATAATCTGGGCCCCTCCTACCTTTCCAGTCTTCTTATACCCTACTCTTCCCTGTCCTATGCATTCCAATGGCACAGGGCTCCTTACTGTTCCTCACACAAGACACTACTTCTCCCAACTCCTGGCATGTCCCTCAAGCCAGGAATTTTCTCCCTCCTCATATCCTTCTCCTGTCCTCCCTGTCCTCCATAAAGTCCCAGCTAAAACCTGATCTGCTTCAGGATCCCTTTCCTGATTCCCCATTAATTTTAGTGTTTTCCCTCTGTTGATTATCCCCAATTTATTGTATATACAAGATATTCCAAAAATCCTAGTGTAGTTTTATGCTATTAAATTAAGCTATTAAATAAAACATTTTAAGCTGAAAACTGCACAGAGACTTTTAGGATACCTTGTATATCTTGTTTGTACACAGTTTTTTGCATGTTGTCTAGCCCCATTAGATTATGAATTCCTTGAGCAGGAACTGTTTTTTGCCCTTCTTTGTATCCCCAATGCTTAGCATAGTGCCTGGTGAATAACAGGGACTTAATAAATACTGGTTGACTAACTGACAGACTGATTCAGAGATCCTGAAGAGTGGGCAAGGGAGTGGTTTCATTTAGTAAATAAAAAGATGGACACTGAGAGACTAGAGACCACCAAAATCACACAATAAGACAACAGTAAAGTGCAGACTAGTGTCTCCTCCCACCCATCCCTACTCCCTTCTGGACGGAGCCCTCTCTGAGTAGGGTTCTACTTTCTGATCATGGGAATACATTATTTTTCCCCTTTGCTCAAGGAAAGCTTCACCTTTTCAGTAACAGCTTTGCTACTTATACAGTCAGAGAAAATAATTCTTCTCTCCACATTCCCACCCTACCATGTCTCAATTTTTCAAGCTAGAATGTCTTCAATTACTTGAGCCTTGACAATGGCCCTTGTCATTGGTGCTTCAAGTAAATGAACTACCATGGCTCAGATCAAGCATAATGGGGCCAGAAAAAGACTTCTCAGTTGAGAGTCATAGAATGCTATAAGCTGAAATGGGCTGTAGCATTCAGCTAGCAGGTGCAAAAAAAAATCGTGCCCTTTGCATTAATATATCATGGGGGATGGAAGGGGGGACACAAAAAACACCTGAAACTTCGTTCTTGGGCTCAAAAGAAATCAAGCATAGGTGTTAATGCCAATTAGTCAGTAGATCTAATTTTATTCTCATTGTTTAGTCGTCTGCAACTCTTTGTGACCCTTGGTAAAGATTCTGTAGTGGTTTGCCATTTTCTTCTCCAGCTCATTTAACAGAGGAGAAAACTAAGGCAAACAAGGTTAAGAGACTTGCCCAGGGTTACATAACCAGTGTCTGAGGCGAGATTTGAACTCAGGAAAGTGAGTCTTCCAGATTCAAGGTCTGGCACTCTATCCACTATGCCATCTACCTGCCCAGTGTATCTAAAACAAATTTTAAATAATATATATTTTCTTCTTCCTTGACTGATTTTTAAAGTAAACGTCTTTTTGTAAGGTAATCTCAGGTGAATTTGCTGCAAGCTCGTATTTGGATTAGCTAAATTATAATGCTATCTAGTTGTACATGATAATAACAACAACTGGTATGTTTATTACCTTGTGGTTTGTAAAATGCTTTATCTATTTTGATCCTCACAATAACCCTGCAGTGTAAGTACTATTATCGCACCCATTTTTACAGATGAGAACACTGAGGCAGAGACAGGTTTAGTGACTCACCCAAGGTCACAAAGCTAGTAAGTATCTGAAGGAGAAGTTGGACTCAGGTGTTCCTGACACCGAGTCATCTAATGCCTGCCTAAGTGATGGGAATGGGGAGGACAAGAAAGGTGGTCAGTGGTTATATTAGTTATAATGTTTGTGGACTCTACCATTTGTGGAAAGCTAGGCAAAGGTAATTTCATTTATGCTATTCTTCGGAAATTTAAAATTGTAGCACATGCAAAAGCTGGCAGAATGGATGTTTCTGGGCAGCCAGAAGACAGTATAAGGGCCCTGAGCTCCCTGAGGAGGATAAGAAGTGTGCCAAGAGAGCAGAAAAGAGCAAAACTTGAAGACAAATTTGTCTACTTCACAATCTTTCCTTCAGGTGGGTCTAACATTTGGTCATAGGCTTTAGTGAATCAAAATAAACAGCCCTTCCCCAAAATAACAGACTCACTGAGATGAGAATATAATTAATGCCCTCAGGAAGGCAAGATACATTTGACCTTTAATTCCCACTTTTTTATCTAAAGTTGTTAAAGGCAGGGATTTTAAGGATCTTAACTGAAGATGTAGATTAAGTATTTACTTCAGGGATGATTTTACATGAAAGAAAAAGAATGTGTAGCCAAGTTCCCATTGCCACCAGCAATGAACTAACTAGATAGAAGAGAAGACTAGAAGTCTTTGCCTCAGACCTAGAATGCCATGGGCACTGAGCCCAGTTGAGATACATGAGCCTTTAAGAGGAAGCTCCCCAGAAATACTTGCTAACCACTTCAAGGGCCACCCATCTAACCACAAGTGCTACTCACCCTCCCTAGGTTTGTTCTGGATCAGGAGACTTGGAATTCAAAGGGAGACTGAGTTCTTCGCAGGCAATTCAGAAAAGTAAAGTCCAGGCTGATCCCTGAGCACCTACTCTTTTATTTTTAAGAAGAAAAAGGGGTATTCGTGAGTAGGTGTGGAATTTGGCCACAATATAACATGCTTCCTTTCTCATCATCCATAGACTGCCATCCAACTGCAATAGGCAGAGTTTAAACAACTTAATGAATAAGGCCAACTGATCCCACTATCTTCTAGTTAGAATGAAGTGTATATTCAGGACATTATAGAATGTCACTTTCAAAGGATCTAGAGTTGCATTTTTTTAAATTTCAAAACATGCAAGATAAAAGTATGGTTTGATGAGTACAACCGTTTATACTACTAGTGGAATCTGGCTGCCAAATAGAGAAATAAGTCCACTTAATTATGTCTTCATAAGGACATCCTTTCCAAAGAATATAAAAGGGTTATGGCCCATTAGGGGAGTTAGGTGGTACAGTAGATAGAGCATAGACCTGGAATCAGGAAGATCTGAGTTCAAATCTGGCCTTAGACACTTAGTAGTTATGTCACCCTGACAAAGTTACTTAACCCATGTTTGCCTTCATCTGTAAAATGGGGATACACTGGAGAAGGAAATGGCAAACCACTCCAGCACCTTTGCCAAGAAAACCTTATGAACAAAAGTCCATGGCGTCACACAGAATCAGATATGACTGAACAATAATAACATGGTCTGTTAGCTTCTCCAGAGTACCTTGGATCCTGTACACTACTCACTATCATTATCCAGAATAGATGAAGAAAACTCTAGGGCACCTTGCATTCAAAATTTTCCTGAGAGGGTTTGGAAACATAGAATGAAAATAAATTCCTATGGATGTGTTTAGGGGCAGCTAGGTGGTAAAATGAATAGGATTCTGGGTTTGGAGTCAAGATGCTTCATCTCCCTGAATTCAAATCTGACCTGAGAGACTTACTTGTTGTGTGACTCTGGACAAGTCACTTAACGCTGTTTGCCTAGTTTCCTCATTAAAAAAAAAAGAGCTGGAAAAGGAAATAGTAAACCACTTTAGTATCTTTACCAAGAAAACTAAAATGAAGTCACAAATTGTCAAACATAACCAGAACAACTTAATAATGACAACAAATGGATATGTTCAGGGAAGTTGACAGTTTTCTAGTTTATAAATAAAAGTAGTTTTGTTTTTTTTTTAAGAAGCCAAAATCTAAGAGGCCTGAAATGAAATGAATATGACTTTGGCTTAATGTGTTCAAGATGATTAGTCAAGTGATACAATTCATCATTCGTGGGCAGCTAGATGGCACAGTAGATAGAGCACTATTCCTGAAATCAGGAAGACCTGAATTCAGATCTGGCCTCAGACACTTAGTAACTGTGTGACCCTGGGCAAGTCACTTTACCCCAATTGCCTCAGGGGAAAAAAACTGAGAATCCAAAATGAGAATAAGTTCATCAAACAGTTCCCAATGTGTGTCTTCTGGCACTGGTTTCTATATTTATAATGTCTTTACAAACTTAATGTGTTGTATGCAATATCAATCATAGTAGTTTCTGTTTTCTTTGCTTAGTTTTTTTTTCTTTTTAATGTAGGAGGGGTGGAATAGTTTTTTTTCTTTTTAATGTAGGAGGGGTGGAATTGTATATCTCGAAATGTTGTAAAAATAAAAGACATCAACCAAAGTTATAGAAAAAATCACACAAATTATGAATAAAACATTAGTTGTACTAAAGATGCTCATGCTTACTTTGTGTAGCTATCACTGAAAATTCATAGGATGGAATCAATGGTTGAAATATAGCTGTAGAGTTTCTATCTTATTTAAAAACAGGAGACTATGTAAAAAAGGGAAAGAGAAATAACATTGTGTGTTAAGAAGAGCTCATGTCAGTAAATTCTGGAACCATAGCAAAAAGAAACCTGAAGAAGAACGTTTGGTTGAAACTCAAGAACAGACTGAAATAGAAACAAAAACATCATTTACTTGTACTGAAGACCACCTGAACAGAAAGAGGAAACAGAGGATGAGTTAGGGGAACAGATAATAAGCCTGGCACAAAGG
Source organism: Gymnobelideus leadbeateri (assembly GCA_011680675.1). NCBI lineage: Eukaryota > Metazoa > Chordata > Mammalia > Diprotodontia > Petauridae > Gymnobelideus > Gymnobelideus leadbeateri. The sequence goes on along the minus strand of WOXC01011672.1, from coordinate 35,331 downwards.
CATGGTATAAGAATGACAGGGGACTTCTATTACCTGCAACTCTACTAAAGTCAAAGATAAAATGATGAATAATTCAGAAAGATCTGAATTCAAATCGAGCCTCAGATAATAACTAGCTGTGTGACCCTGGAGAAGTCATTAAACCTCCCTCAGGCTCAGTCTCCTCCTCTGTAAAATGGAAAAAATATTAGCACTTACCTCATTATTAGGATAAAATGAAATGATATTTGTAAAGATCTTTGTAAACTTTAAAGCACTATATAAATGCTAACTATTAATTACTGTCTCTGACATAAATCTTGAGCTTGTTGGTTTTGAGCTGTTTTTCAGTCATATCCAGGATATGACCCCATTTGGGGTTTTCTTGGCAAAGATGCGGGAGTAGTTTGCTATGTCCTTCTCCAGCTCTTTTTACAGATGAGGAAAGTGAAGCAAATAGGGTAAAGTAACTTGCCCAGAGTCACATGGCTAATAAGTGTCTAAGGCCAAATTTTAACTCAAGGAGATGAGTCTTCCTGACTCAAGGACTGGTACTCTATCCACTGCACCACCTAGCTGCCCTAAATCTTGAGTATTATGTTCAATTCTGAATTCCATACTTTGGGAAAGATGTATCATAAGATAGAAGTACTATAGGAAGAAATCAACCAGAATGGTGAGATAACTGGAGGCCATGCCATGTATAAACATCTTTTGGATGAGTTGGGGATGTTTGACTTGGAAAAGAGAAGACTTAACTGTCTTCAAGTATTTGTGATTCAAGATATAATATGGGGGAAATGAATTAGACTTGTTCGGCTTGGCTCCCACACTCGTTTTTATTGGCTTCAATAGTAAATGTTAGAAGTTTCAGAGAAGCAGATCTAGGCTCAATATAAAGAAAAGCAACCAAGGATATTCAAAAGTTTAATGGACCTGCTTTGAGAAATAGTGGATTCGGGAGGAGTCAAGATGGTGGAGTAGAAACAACATTTCCTCAGAGCTCCAGCCCACACCACTTCAAAATTATGTAAAAGGGGGGACTATGAATGACCTCTGGAGCTCCAGAACCCACAAAATGACACAGAGAAGCTAACCTCCTGCTGAGGACAGTCCTGCAGCCTGGCGGGGAATGGCTAGTGCAGAGCTCTGGGAGCTGAACCCAGGCCCCCATGAGTTGTGGTTTTAGCCTGAGGGCGGCCAGACCAGCAGCCAGCTGGAGGGACCCCAGAACACTGGCAGCTGTGGCATTTCCAAAATTATCAACACATAGATGCCTAGGACAAAGAGAGAGATCAATGCCCTATGGACTTTGGGACTGGTTGGGAGAATGTATCAGCTTCTTCCCCCTGGGGCAAGAAGCCACTGAGTACCCAGTGCAGCTTGCCCCACGTTGCCATGCTGCAGCTCTTGGCCTGCAAACTGTAAGGGGATCCAGCAATCAGGCTGGGGGGTAAGCACTCTTGCTTTACCCTTCTTGGATCTGGATTGTGGTCTGGGGTGGACAGAGGCCACCCAACTAATACCTCTGGAAGTTGAGAAAACCCCAACATTTGGGATGGAAGTTCCCCTGGCTGGTGGCAAAGTCTTACTGTGGCAACAAGCCCAAAAGTCAAGTAATTGAGTGGCAACATGCCTAGACAAAGGAAACAAAATAAACAGAAAAATGCAACATTAGGCTGCTATTTGGGGGGCAAAGAGGATCAAAGCATGGAATAGGAGGAGGACTGTGAGGTCAGAAATCCTGCACCAAAAGCCCCAAATGAAAATATGAGCTGGTTATAGGCCATAGAGGACCTTAAGAATCAGATAAGAGAAGTGGGAGGAAAATTGGGTAGAGAAATGAGAAAGATGCAAGAAAAGTATGAAATAACAGTCAACAGCCTGACTAAGGAAAATAACACCTTAAAAATAGACTAACTCAAGTGGCAAGAGAGGCTCAAAATGGAGATGAGGAGAAGAATGCCTTAAAAAGCCAAATTTGCCAGATGGAAAAAGAATCTCAAAAGCTCACTGAGGAGATTCATTCTTTCAGAATTAGACTGGAACAAATGGAAGCTAGTGACTTTATGAGAAATCAAGATGCTGTTAAGCAGATCTAAACAAATGAAAGATTAGAAGGCAATGTGAAATATCTCATGGGAAAAACCACTGACCTGGAAAATAGATCCAGGAGAGACAATCTAAAAAATATTGGACTACCTAAAAACCATGATCAAAGAAAGAACCTAGAAATCATCCTTCAAGAAATTCTCAAGGAGAATTGCCCTAATGTTTTAGACCCAGAGGGCGAAATAGAGATTGAAAGAATCTACAGATCACCTCCTAAAAAAGATCCCAAAAAGAAAACTCCTAGGAATATTATAGCCAGGTTCCAGAATTCCCAGATCAAGGAGAGAATATTACAAGTAGCCAGAAAGAAACAATTTAAATATTGTGGAAACACAATCAGGATAGCACAGGATCTGGCAGCTTCTATACTGAGGGATTGAAGGGCATGGAATATGATATTCCAGAGGGCAAAGGACCTGGGATTAAAACCAAGAATCACCTACCCAGCAAAACTGAGTATCTTGTTTCAGGGGAAAATATGGTCATTCAGTGGAATAGAGGACTTTCAAGCATTCTTGAGGAAAAAAACAAGAGTTGAATAGAAAATTTGACATTCAGATACAAGAAGCAAGAGATGCCTGAGAAGGTAAACAGAGAAAAGAAATCATTATGAACTTATCAAAGTTGAACTATTTATATTCCTACAGGGAAAAGCAATAACTATAACTGATGAAACTTTTCTCAGTATGAAAATAATTGAAGAAGGGTATGTGGGCATATGAATTCATATGTGAATGTGTGTATATATGTTTTCAAGTATACATAGATAGAGGGCACAGGTAGAATTTAATAGGAAGGGATGATACGTAAAAGGTTAGGTTAAGAGGTGAGAGAGTAATGTGGTGAGGGAGAATGGGGAGAGACAATAGGGTGAACTGTCTCATGTAGAGGAGGCAGGGGAAGGTGGTTGCAGGGGAGGGGAGGAACAGGAAGGCAAAAAGGCAAAACCTTATTCTCATTGAATTTGGACCAGGGAGAGAATGACATGCATACTAAATAGGGTGTCCCACCCTACAGGAGCGTGTGGGGGAGGGGATGGGGGAAGGTGGTGGAGGGGAGGATGGGCTGGGGGGAGGGAATTTGGAAGCACCCACTTTTGAACAGATACAGGATCAAGGTGGGGAGTAGACCAGGTGGAAGGTGGTATGGGAGGGAGAGAAATATAGTCAGTCTTTTACAATACATCTACTATGGTAATGTTTTGCATAGCTACACATGTACAGCATATACTGAGCTGCTTATCTTGCTTTTGAAATGAATTAAAAAATATACAAATACTATGATTAATACTATTTTGCATATAATTGGGAGATAAGATGTGCAGGCAATGCGGCACGGGGTTTCACCTCGCCCTACTGGAAAAGTTGAAGGGGGTATGGGAGAAGAGATGGGAGAGAGCAGATTGGTTGAGGGGATATCCTGTATGACTGTTATTGTGGGGTGGTGGGTAGGGGGAAAATGGGGAAAAATTTGTAACTCAAAATCTGACAGAAATGAATGATATAAACCAGAAGTTAATAAAGCATTTGGAAAAAAAAGAGAGAGAAATAGTGGGTTCCCCCTACCTGGAAGTCTTCAAGCAGAGGGTATAATACCACTTATTGGTCATGCAGAATCCCCTCCAGAGGGGTTTTAAACTAGACTAAATGACTTCCAAGATCCTTCTTTTGGTGACTCTTTGAATCAAAAACATCAAACAATAAAAGAAAAAAAATCTCATAAAAATAAAATATTCCCTTTAGGCAACATCTTCATGCACCTGACAAGCTTGGCATTCTCAAAGCTCTATTTATATTTGTAAAACCAAGGGTAAAAACTGCTTTTTAGAAATTACATTTGTACCATAGAGTTGTTTTAATTCTTATTTTAATTTGTGAAATAAAACTATTGCAACCTAGTAGAATAATAAAAAGATGATTGCAGGGGGCGGAGCCAAGATGGCGGAGTAGAAACAGCTCATCCAAGCCACTCTGCCCCCAGATTCCCCCCAAACAATGTAAAAGGGGACTCTGAACAACTTCTGGAGCCCCAGCACCCACAGAACGACACAGAGAAGCTAAACTCCCGCTGAGGACAGCCCAGCAGCCCTGCAGGAAGGACCAGCGCAGTGGTCTGGGACCTGGCAGCGTGCAGCGCGCAGAGCGCAGGAGCTGAGCCGAGCCGAGCCCAGGTCCGCATGAGCCGAGGTTTTAGCCCCAGGGCGGCAGGGCCAGCAGCCAGCTGTAGGAACCCCAGAACACCAGGTGCTGTGGCGACTCCAGAATTATCAACATAGATTTGCCTAGGACAAAGTAAGAGGTTAGTGTCCTATGGACTTTGGGACTGGTATTAGGGAATGCGTTGGCTCCCTCCCCTGGGGGCTAAAAGCCGATGGGGACAAACGCCATTTTGTAGTTTTCAGAGGCAGATCCCGCTCCCAGCCTGCAAATTTGTAGGGAGATCCAGCGATCAGTCTTGGGGGGTAATCGCTCTTGCTTTAACCTCCCTGGATCTGGATTGTGATCTAGGGTGGAAGTCGTGGGTGGGTTTACAGCTTGCCAGAAACGGAAGTTGCCCCCCACACGTTCGGGACGAAAATTCCTCTATCTGGCCTTAAAGCCATAGTGTGGCAACAAGCCCAAAAGTCAAGTAATTAAGTGGCAACATGCCAAGGCAAAGGAAACAGAAAAATGCAACCCTAGACTCCTATTTGGGGGCATAGAGCGGGAAAAGGACTGTGAGGTCAGAAGTCCTGCTCCAAAAGCCCCAGGGGAAAACATGAGTGGGTTGCAGGCCATAGAGGACCTTAAGAAGGACTTTAAAAATCAAATAAGAGAAGTGGAGGAAAAATTGGAAAGAGAAATGAGAAGGATGCAGGAAAAGTATGAAATGAGGGTCAACAGCCTGACTGAGGAAAACAACACCTTAAAATAGACTAACTCAAATGGCAAAGGAGGCCCAAAAGGGCAATGAGGAGAAGAATGCCTTAAAAGTCGAATTTGCCAGATGGAAAAAGAATCTCAAAAGTTCACTGAGGAGATTCATTCCTTCAGAGTTAGACTGGAGCAAATGGAAGCTAATGACTTTATGAGAAATCAAGATGCTCTTAAGCAGATCCAAACAAATGAAAGATTAGAAGGCAATGTGAAATATCTCATGGGAAAAACCACTGACCTGGAAAATAGATCCAGGAGAGACAATTTAAAAATTATTGGACTACCTGAAAGCCATGATCAAAGAAAGAACCTAGAAATCACCCTTCAAGAAATTCTCAAGAAAATTGCCCTGATGTTTTAGATCCAGAGGGCAAAATAGAGGTTGAAAGAATCCACCGATCACCTCCTGAAAAAGATCCCAAAAAGAAAACTCCCAGGAATATTATAGCCAGGTTCCAGAATCCCCAGATCAAGGAGAAAATACTACAAGCAGCCAGGAAGAAACAATTTCAATATTGTGGAAACACAATCAGAATAGCCCAGGACCTGGCAGCTTCTACACTGAGGGATCGAAGGGCATGGAATATGATATTCCAGAGGGCAAAAGAACTGGGAATGAACCCAAGGGTCACCTACCCAGCAAAACTGAGTATTTTGTTTCAGGGAAAATATGGTCATTCAGTGGAATAGAGGACTTTCAAGCATTCTTGAGGAAAAAACCAGAATTGAATAGAAAATTTGACATCCAGACACAAGAAGGAAGAGATGCCTGAGAAGGTAATCAGGGAAAAGAAATCAAAAGGAACTTATCAAAGTTGAACTATTTACATTCCTATATGGAAAAGCAATAACTGTGACTGATGATATCTTTCTCACTATGAAAATAATGGAAGAAGGGGGTGTGGTCATATGAATACATATGTGAATGTGTGTATATGGTTACAGTTATATATGGATAGAGGGCATAAGTTGAATTTGTTGGGAAGGGAGAATACTCAAGGGATGAAATTATGAGGTGAGAGAGGAAAGTGGCAAAAGGAGATGGGGAGAGACAGGGTAGGGTAAACTATCCCATGTAGAAGAAGCAAGGGGAAGTGGTTGCAAAGGAGGGGGAGAATAAGGAAGGCTAAAAGGCAAAACCACATTCACATTGAATTTGGTTCAGGGAGAAAATGACATACATACTAAATGGGATATCTCAACCTGCAGCAGGATAGGGGGAAGGGGGATGAGAGGAGGGATGATGGATGGGAGGGCATCCTTGGGGTGAGGGGAGGTTGGAAGTACCCAATATAGAAGAGGGACAGGATCATGTAGGGAATGGACCAGGTGGGGGGTGGGATGAGTGGGAGGGAATTATAAGCAGCCTGGTACAATATATCTACTATGATAATGTTTTGCATAGCTAGACATGTACAACATATACTGAATTACTTATCTCCCAAGAGGGAATGGGTGACAAGGGAGGAAGGAAATGGATCTGAAATTCGAGGTCTTAACATTAAATGTTTCAAATATATATAAATACTATTATTAATACTCTTTTGCTTATAATTGGGAGATAAGATGTGCAGGCATTGGGACACAAAGATTCACCTTCCTCTAATGGAAAAGTCGATGGGGGTATGGGAGAAGGTATGGGAGAGAGCAGATTGGAGGAAGTGATATCTTGTGGGACTGCTATTCTGGGAGGTTGGGTAGGGGAATAATGGGGGGAAAATGATTGTAACTCAAAATCTGGCGGAAATGAATGATGTAAAACAGAAGTTAATAAAGCATTTGTTTAAAAAAAATAGATGATTGCACACGAAACTACAAATCTATTATGTATAACTTTCCATTCTTTTAAATTTATAATAGTTATCCTGTAATTTTTTAAATTTAAAACCTGATTAACAAAAAAAGGCCACTACCACACATCGTAAAATCCAGTTGTCCCGTTGATTCTAACTTTATTAGGCCTCTTGAATCCCTTTTCCTAATTATCATTTCAACTGTAGACAGAGCCCTTATAGCCTCCTGCATGTAATATTTGAACAGTTTTCTAACTGGCCACCCTGCTTCAAGTCTCTCCCTAGTCTAATCCATCATACACATCTCAGCTTAAATGTCTTAAAAGAGTTTTCCCATTTTTTACCTCTCTACTCAAAAATCTCTAGGACTCTCCATTCTCAAAAGAACAAAGTGGAAATTATTTAGATTGGTATCCAAACCCCTCCATAACCTGTCCCTAACCTATTCCTCCAACTTCTCCTTTTATCCTCCTACCAAAACTCTGTTCTCCACTCAAATTGTTCCACTCTTCATCCGCAGAGCTCACCATGCACAACTCTGGCTCTTCCCTTTCATTCCCCCTCTCTGTAGTGTCCTCCAATGGTCTGAAATATTGTCATCCTTCCTTCAAGGTCCTACTCATGCCCTACTTCTTCTATAAAGACTTTGGAGACTATACCATTAATCTCCCTCTTTCTGCAAAATCCTCATCAAATATTCTCGAATTTGGTACCCAAGCTTGTTTTAAGTTGACAGTGTAACACTCATTTGTACTACTATTAAAATATTTATTCAGCTGATAGGTCATCCCACTAATAAGTCTTTATAAATAGAAACAAAGTGCTGCAGAATATATTTTGAGTGGCTGCAAAAAGCCCAATGCTGGTGGATTCTCTGACCTGTACCACTCATCTGACATTTAGTTGATGCTACTTTGTGTTCTGTCTATTCCCCTGCTGCCTATTTATAGAACTTGGAGAGCTTAGCATTAGCTAGTTAGATAAATAGGTCTCACCTGTGTGACAGCCTACATTAACGTCTCTCAGTCTTGGGCTCATGTTTGAGAGGATCATTTTCTGATAAGTATATCCCACATTGCCATTGTGAAGCTGGGGATCTGTAAAGTTAACTGGAGTCTAAATATTCAGTTATTACTAGGCTAAGCTTGGATTTAGTAACTACTTTCATTTGGAAAATAAAAGGAAACAAAATAAACATTTTAGGAACTCAGTAATCCAAATGAGTATATTTTTACTCTGCTTTTCTACAAAATCTAGATGAAAGCTTCCAACTGAAACCTGGGGAAGATCCAAATTTCATTCTTGTCTGCTACTGCCGATAATCTCCCATAGTGCAGTGTCCTGTGAACTCTGCTTGCTCAGCCCCCTAAGACTTCATTGCAAGGCTGCTTGTCTTATTCAGCCTTCAGCTTCAGTTAACCTTGTTTCCCCTCCTTTTTCTTTTTCTTCTTCATCATAATGCTATCCTCTCATATCTGGCAGAGCAACTTTCAGAAATAAAAGGTCCTGGCCTTCCATTATTAGGCATGACTCGAGTTCTGTTACTCAAAGCAAATGCAGTTCCATTATATTACTTTACAGGAAAGTCTAGGCATCTCATCTAAGGATACACAAAGAGAAAGAGAAAGATACATGCATATTTACACATACATATCCATACATATATTGTATATGTACATATGTATGTGAATATATGTAAATATATGAATATACATATTGTGTGTATACACCCATGCAATAGCTATATTCTCTTCCTTTCCATACTTTGACCCTCCTCTTTTGAGTACCTGACTCCCATTGTACCCTGCTAAGCCTCAGCCTTGGATGATTCCCACCAGCTGTCACCTTCACTTCTACATATATGCTGATGAATACAAGTAGATAAAATCACACTACTATTCTGACTAAGTCCACTACAAAATTTATATTACACAACCTCAATTGGGCCTTCATTGACACTAGACAATCCTTTTACACCTTTCTTATGAACTCATCCCACTCACAACAGTGGCTCTTCCAAACTTTTTCATCTCTTTTTAAACCTCCCTTGGCTCTCCCTCTCTCCACCCTCTCAGCTGAAAACCTCATCTTATAATTTACAAAAATAATTGGGACCATTTACCAAGAGTTCTTTCTTCTCCCCTCCTCCTCATCTCACATACATGTTCATACATATATACATAGAGATGTGTGTATCTCCTTTCTTTGGGTTACAAGGCTCAAGGGAATCATTCCTCATACCTCATATACCCTAACACAATTCTTTGGACACTCCTCTGCCCAGTCCTGTGATTTCATCGGCCTAGAGAGTTTACAGTGAGGAAAGTCTCTCTCTCTACCAATGTGGATCAGCAATTATTCTGCAATTTCTGATAGCTGCCAGGGGCCCTGGCAAGTACCTAGCCAGTGTGTCGGAGGCAGCATCTGAACCCAGGTCTGCATTATTCTGAAATCAACTCTCTCTACATTATGCCCTACTGCCTCTTGCTTTACACATAATAGGTTCTTGATGGTAAACATAACACTTTTGTTGTTTGTTGTTGTTGCTAAATCCAGTTGCAGGTTATGAATGCATATTGAGTAAATAGCACAAAATACTACAGGGCTTTGAGGAAATGCTATTAGGAAATTAGGACATAACAAATAGTCTCAGCTAGAAAAGAATCATTGTGTTCTTTGCTTTAATCAAAGTACAACCCAAAAACTTACCTTAAGCTTTTGTTACTTTGTTTTATCACATATTTGTGTCACTGTGAGAGGCAAGGTACAGTCATGGTGACTCATGTATTACTGTCCCAAAGTGAAAAGCCATTTTCTTCACAAATAGGGCTGGTCAGGTATAGAAAAGCTTGATTTAAGTCATATTAGGAAGTCAGTTTTTAGTCAAAAGATACTTTAAAAAAAATCCATGAGGGTTTTAATCCATTGTATACACACACGTATACATGTGTGTTTGTATTTCAAGTTCTAGTTAAGCTTTTTGCTTTCACTAAATAGATGTGACCAGTTACTTTCATTTAGTAATTTTCACATAAAAAGTTATTTGCAATGTGTGGCACCAAACATCACTACCTGATTTTGATTTTATAATTTGAGATGATGTTATGCTTATATGATGATGCTACCTTATATATTTATAAGGTATTGGGGGGGGGCTGTAGAGGGAGGAAAAGTGGAATAATAGAAATCAGAATTCCTCAAACTTGCTTGTTGAAAATTAGGTAACAAGAAACAAATTATATGTGTGTGTGCATATTTATTTATATTTATATAATATATAACACATGTGTGTATATTAAACATACATGTATTGTATATATACATATATGTATGTGTGTGTAATATGTATATTGCTGTGTAATATGTATATTGCACACATGCACACAAATATATCACATACAGGAAGCATTTAATAAGCACGTACTATGGGAGCAACTAGGTGGCACATTGAATAGAGCACCAGCCCTGGAGTCAGGAGGACCTGAGTTCAAATCCAGCCTTAGACACTTAATGCTTACTAGCTGTGTGACCATGGGCAAGTCACTTAACCCCAATCACCCTGCCTTCCCCCTCCAAAAACAAATTAAGTGCCTACTATGTGCTAGGTACTGTGCAAGGTGGTAGATATATAAAGACAAAAATGAAACTATCCCTGCCTTCAAAGAACTTATATTCCATAAGGGAGGAGGGCATTGTCAGTTGTCCTGACCTACATCTTGCCACTGAACTCTGATAACCCTGGAGGAGAGAGCAAGGCTGGTGACTTTGCACAGTCTTGCTTCCCCTGAATCTAATTCATCTAATTCATATCACCCTCCTGATGTCTTTGGTCCTCTTAGAGAACAAAGGATGAACAACAATCTGTGAATAGATGCCCCATTGGAGACCCAATTGGTCCAGTTGGGCAACGCTGATGGGTTTTTTCTTCCCTACTTATTTATTCCATCTTTTTTCTGAAAATAACTGGGACAATTAACTCTATCATTTCAGTTTTCATTTAAGATTTCTTGAAACATAGCTCTGAAAAAAAAACAGGCTTTTTAATGTTCATTGGGATTCTAATGTAGCTACTGGACTGTGTCTTTAAACCCAAATCACTCTGCCCCTCACCAATTGGCCAATAATAGGTCCCAGCCCAAGCTTCACTTGCTCATTGTTTGGGTTTTTAAGGTTCAGAGTATGTAAATACAATTATTTCTGTTCTGGCCAGAAAACCTGAGGGTCTTCCCCTCCCAGACTGATTCTTTTAAGAAGGCAAATGAGGCCATATTTGCTTTAGTTCTTACTTACTAAATGGGTGTTGCCTCAGAGAAACTGAGACCTAGAAAAGATCTTAGCTTAAAAGGCCAAGATTTCTCATTGCTTTCAGTGCCATCACCAGTCATCCTGACCTATGTCTTGCCACTGGGCTCAGATGACTCTGTAGGAGGGAGATGACTTTGCACAGCCCTGACTAACTTAAATCCAGTTCATGTGCCAGTCAAGACATGATGACTTTGGTCCTGATGTCATTGGTCCTCTTCCAGGCAGAAGAATGAACAACAACAATTCTATAAGGGGAGCTATGTGCATATAAGAGTACATACAGTGCTGGGTAAGCCTCAGGTCAGCCCTGGATTTTCTTCAAGTCTTTGCTTTGCTAGTAGCAGGTTGAGTTATTAGGGGGTGAGGTCGGGGAGTGGGGTTCTGTTTTCAAAGGCAACAGGACAATGCATGAGACACACTTCTAAGAAAAAAAAGAGTTCATTCCACACCTGCCAGTCTTCCCTAGACCATCATTATTCCTGAGCTCTTCTTGGACAAAAGTCCAAGCCATGCTGGAATTTAGGAGAAAACCATGCAGGGATGTGTGTGGTCTTTAGGATTTGTTTAACTTTGGTCTAACACGCTTGGCTGGGCTTCAAAAACAACATTAAGACTGACCCACGATCCCTCTTCATATTTCCCCAACACCCAGTTAATACCACAAGAGGACTTTTTGGATGTTGTTTTATTTTAAAATGGAAAATAATCAAATGTCATTAATAAATGTAACAATTACAACAAAAATAATCTATCCAGTTCATCAAGGAATAAAACAAAGTGAGACAACTAAGAGTAAACTTTTTAATTTCCTTAATCTATTGCAAGGCCTTTCTCCTCAAAGGACTGAATCCTAGATACTTTAACCAGAGGAAGGGGAAACCAGAAAACTCAGGCCATGAAAATAAATATATTTCTCAGCACAAAAGGCAAAAAACTGCACTGATAAAACCCCAAATGCAACAAAAGAATTAATTCACTGTAGCACTGGACTTCTTTATACACATCTTTTGAAACACACACACACACACACACATACACACACACACATTTGACTGAATCTTACAAAGATCAAAGCCTCCTCTTCTTCACCACTTTGAAGTAGATAAAGGGTCATCAATTCTTCATCTAAAATATCAGAAAACTGGCATAGAACAATCATTTATTTTTGATACTTTGAGGGAGAAAAACTACTCCCCCACATCACACGCCAGTTGTTCATCCTTCAATGCTCCATTTCTTGCCTTTTTTTTCTCCAAAGAATGAGGTTTCCATAACAATCAGGCCACAGGTCTAAAATACAAATTGGATAAGAATTTAACTGCAGTGCTAGAAGGAGGATATTTGGAATCTGTGGCAACTGCTTTCTCACTATGCCACGAACAGGAAAAAGAGCTTACAAAATCAAGTTTAATTTAAAGACAGAATATCTAAGAAACCATTTTGTATTTCTTTGGAGTAGGTAATTAGTGGGACACTTGGGGAGGCCAATTAGAACTTAAGTGGCAGGGATTCCAGCAGGAAATCATCAGATACACAAGAACCTTTGACATTTTTCTCAAATGAATTATCCTCAATCTTGCTCTTCCCCTCCATTTCCTAGAAGATCCCTTGCAAGGGGTAAGAATAGGTGTATACATCTGATTGGCTTTGTATGAAGTCATACACAGGCAAAAATGAAAAATGGCTGTTTTAAAGTATGAGTTACCCCATCATGTGATCTAATATCTATTAACACAGATAACAGAGTTTTTTATATTATGTTGTGAATTATGATAAAATGAGAAAAAAAAGTAGCATGGACTTTGTAAATTTGATTGTTCTCAGGAGTGAAGGCACATTCAGCAGAATGGTCAGTTGCAAAACACTGTAAGTTGACATGACAGCTGGGGACCAGGTTTAAATTCTGACTTGGTCTTGAATGATAATATACTAGGGACCTATTAGGGCTCCTTCCATATTTATCTTTAACTCATCTATAACTTAAATCTTGGAGGATTACCTGAGATTAAACCATTTGCCTATGGTCACTCAGAGGCAGGATTTGAAACAGGTTTCTGACTTAAGTTGAACACTTTATCCCTGATGCTACTACACTGCCTCTGTAGTAATAATTGACATTTACATAGCACTTGACAAAGGAGTACACATTATTATTTCACATGAGCTTCACAAAAAGCCTATGACTTAATTTATCTATTATATTATCTATATATCTACATATCTAAAATATTTATATCTTACAGATGGGGACACTGAGGTTGAAAGAGAGGAAGTGACTGGCTCAAGGTCTCACAGTTACTAAGAGGCAGAGCAGGAACTTACAAACAGGTCTTCTGACCCTACATTCATTGTTCTCTCCACTATATAGTATACTTTCCATTAACTAATTGGGGAACCTTCAGAAAGACCCAACCTTTCTCTGACTCAATTTCTTCATTTTTGAAATGCACATGATACATGTTCACTCTCACATTGCTGATATAAAGATAAAATGAGATTTTATGCAAACTAATTTTTAAAAGTTAGAAGTGCTCTGTATATGCAAGTCATTTTATAGCAAATCTAATAACAATCTAGGGTAAAGAAATAAAATGTACTCTGATAATATGGGGCAGCTCACTGTTGTGAGGACCTGAGAAAACATTTGTTTTCCAGCATACCCAAAAACTTGGAACGTGGTATAATCCTGATTATCAAATCTTCTTCTGAAATACTTTAGTTACACAGCATTTACATGAAACTAAGGGCCGCATACAGTATCGGTTAATCACCAAAGGAGTATGAAGCCAGCTATTCAAGAATTCTTTGGAAATACGTAAATTTAAATCTGCTGAACATTTAAGTTCAATTTCTTAAAATTACACAATATTGCTGTGCTACAAAAGATCTCATTAAGGACATTTGGCTAAATGAATAGAAATGTCCTCCAAGTGATCTTATGGATTTTGCCAAAACTAAGAAAACTTAGAATTATGTTATCTGTTAATTAGAAGACATTGTGCTTAGATAACACAAGGAGTAGAGGGATAGGGACTGGGTCAGTGATTTTATTGGTACAGAGAACTCAGATTGAAAAGAAAAAACACTCCCTCCAAAACTCTGAAGTTGGCACTTTCTCTGCTGCCTGCAATTTGTAGTCTTAGAGAGACCACTCAGGGCCACAGTTTGAGTCAAAGGAAGAACTTGAACCCAGGGCCTTGGGGCAGTTCCAAGGCTGGCTCTCTATACACTGTGCCCCAATTCCTGTAACAAGAGCAGACTATATCTGATACATTTAAATCATCCATTACCACTTGTCTATGGAAGAACCCTTGGGGGCTTTCTCAACTGTAAGAGTAACAACCTATTTCTAGAATTCATTTTTAACTTGGGATAAACAACTGTCCCCCTATAGGCTAACTGAATAAATGGAACCTTAATTTCCAACATTACCAAATACATTTTTAAAAACATTTTTAAATAATAAAAGGAAACACTGATTAGCAATGCTTCCTAACACCTTGTAACATAAGCACAAATCAGAAATGAGCAAAAATTCCAACAATGGTGTGCTGTATAGCAGTTACTCCTAGGATTTAGAGCTAGAAGGGACAGCAAATGTCTTCCAGTCTGGCCTCTTATTAATTTTTTTTTTGGCAGGGCAATCAAGGTTAAGTGACTTGCCCAAGGTCACACAGCTAATAAGTGTGTCAAGTGTCTGAAGCCACATTTGAACTCAGGTCCTCCTGACTCCAGTCTGGTGCTCCCTTCACTGCACCACCTAGCCATCCTCTTATTTTAGAGGAGAAAACTGAAAAGCCCAAAGATTTGCCCAGAGGCCAGGATCTGGATTTGAAGCCAGGTCCTTTGACTATAAGCAATAAGCAGTGCTCTTTCCAGATCACCCTTTGCCTCTGGTAGTAACATAAGATAACAGGTTCATTCATGAGAGCTGTCATTCAGTCTGAAATTCTGGATTCGTCAACAGAGGATGATCCAACAATTACCCCTGTTCTTAACTCTTTCCTACAGTGCTTGCATATTCCTAGTAGGCACTTAACAAATGCTTGCTGAACCTGAAGGCATCCAGTTGCAGAAGGCATGAGAACAAGATTTACCAAGGAGATACCAATACGAATAAAGGCAATTTTATTAAAGTCCTGAAGGGGTTTTATTTATTCATTCTGAAGTTCCAATTTGATACTCCCTTGGCCTTTTTCTTAAAGATTTAATTGAAAAAGGAAGCATAGATGATAAAAGAGAATAAAACAAGAAGCTATTGGATAAATGGAAAACGGCAAGAAGAGAGAAGCCAGTATCATTATGGCCCTTAAGATCATAGTGGCCTTCCAGCAACAGTGTAAAATCCTTAAAAATATTAATGATATTCAGGTGAAAATTTGTTCTTCTCAATTTTATTTCTATTGCCCTTAAAAGTTCTATGTCATTAAGCACATGAATCTATATATATGGAAACAGTTGTTTATTTATAATTTACAAAGAGAAAAACCAACTATTTAGAGATCAAAGGAGGGAAAGCAAATAGTAATAATAAATATTCAGATTTTCAATGTTTTAGAAAAGAAAATGAAAATCAGAAGGCTCAGAAAAATGATTTATCTACAAATGATAATAAGGTATAATTTTTGAAGCTGTGGGCAGAAAAGCCTGCATGACACCAGCTGCTGCAGAAATCCCTTATTTGCTTTCTCAGGATGTATTTGAAGACCAGAGCAAATAATCACAGCCAGAACAAGAATTTGTAGGATTCTAAAAAGCCACTTAATTAGGCAGCTATGCTCCTGGTTTGCTTATCCCAGAAACCAAAATAAAAGGGATTGTTTTAAGCAGAAACAAAAAATCAAGGAAGTGCTTAAGAGCTTTTCTAGATGAAATTGATTCATTCAGCAAACATTTATTAAGGGTCTACTAAATGCAAGGCTGGGTGAAAATTTGTTTTTTAAGTCAGCACCTGCCCTCAAGAAACTTACATTTTACTGGAGGTGAGGGCAAGACAACATGCTCTCAGATAATATAATATAAAGTGTAATGGAAGTGAAGGAGAGATCCCAACATAGTGCTCTAGGAAAAACTGAAAGTGGAAAGATCATTTCCACCTGGGGGTGAGGAAGTTGGAAATTAGAAAAAGAAATTCTTGGGGCAGTTAGGTGGTATAGTGGATAGACAGCACTGTCCCTAGAGTCAGGAGGACTCAGGTTCAAATTTGGCCTCAGACAATTACTAGCGGTGTTATCCTGGGCAAGTCACTTAACCCCAATTGCCTCCCCCCCAACAAAGGTAATTCATCAATTAATTAACTAAAATAACTCAAGGAAGTCATAAAGGCTTAGCACCCAAGTTGAGAAAGACAAAAAGAAGTAGTATATTCTAGGCACAGATGATAACCTCCACAAATGTATGGTGGTGGGAATTGGCATGTCGTGTTCAGGGAACAATTAGTTGTCTATTTTGGCAGGAATATAAGGGCATGCAAAAAGGAGTCATGTGAAATAAATTTGGAAAGGTATGCTGGGCCAAGTGTGGAAGGCCTTAAATGCCAGGTAATGTGCTTTGTATCATCTCATAGGAAAGTCACTGAAGGTTTCTGTGTAAGGATTTCAATTGGTCAGATCCAGGCTTTGTAAGATGTTCACCCCCAGTAAGAGTCAGTCTTCACTTCCAAATTCTCTACTTTACTGTAATACTTTGAAACTAAAAATCTCATGTTGACAGCACAATATCCTCAACCATTAAAGGACATGGCTATGGCACCCTAGGACTAAGCTACTCTGATTTTCAACCCCACCATTAAGAAGCTGACAAAATCAGGACAAAGCAGGCTCAAAAGGTCTGTTAGGGAGACAAAGTCCAAGTTCATCTTTTCATCTGGCTGGTTAATATTGTCACATTGCAGGCTTTATAGGAATATTTACAAATCCTTCCCATTTATAATTAATCAAAGTTGCCAGTACCTTCAGCTATATTTAGAATCTCCTGGCTGCTTTCATGGCTTAGATTAAGGGACATTGTCCACACAGTTAAGGTCCAATGTTCAAGTAACTGCCTCAGTCCCTCACCTGCCAAATAATTTGGTTGACTCTGAGATCTTACCTTCCCTCTCTCAGGCATCCTTCAAAATTTCTTAAAACCTTTGCTCTAGAGCTGGGCTTCTCTTGAGACTACATATTAATCTTTCAAAAGTTTCCTAGGTCAATAAATAAAGTCATAGACACAGTTTGAGAACGCAGGTTTCTGAGGCCTGCCCTAATAACAGATATTCCTTTCCCCATCTCTTTTCTAGTCCTGAAGGCTCTTTCTTGCTATAAATAGGTGGTACATTGGATAGAGTACCAGGGCTAGTGTCATGAAGATCTGAATTTAAATCCAGCCTCATACAGCTGGTTGTATGACCCTGGATAAATCATTTAACCTCAGTTTCTCCATCTGTAAAACGAAGATAATAATAGCACCTACCTCTCAGGATTGTTGTGAGGATCAAATGAAATAATTGTAAAGCACTCGGCATGTTGTAAGTGCTATATGAATGTTAGCTACTATTTCTATTCTTACTAAAACCAGCCCCAGACTTAAGCTGCTTTGCAGCAAAGTGTACACCAAAGTATGAAATGTGGCTAGACAAATTCATGTCTTCCCTGTCAGAGAAATAAAGTTACTTTGAGTGCTTATGATTGTTTTCATCATATAAAGAAACCTCCTTGCCAACACTGAGGACACTCCTGGGAGGAAACAGTCAGTAACCATTCCATGACAGCACAGAGTAGGCACCACTGGCAACAGGTGTTTGCCCTCTCAAGGGAAAAACAAGAGGAAGGTGGGCAGGGGGACAACGAGAAGCAATGACACTTGCATAACTATTCAAAAAGCTTTAACGTATTTTTGGTTGGAGGCCATGCCATAAGTTTCCCCAGAGTTTTAATCCATAACATTTACAAATCATAAAAATGTGCATGTTTAATACAACACCATCAACTGAGAAGCCTTTATTAAGTGCTTACTGTGTGACGAGCACTGTACTTAGTGCTGGGGATACCCCCCCGCAAAAAAAGACAAATCAGTACGTAACAAGTATGACTTAAAGTGCTTTAAGAATGTATATCCCCACTACCTTCTTGCTTGAGCAAACCTTTGTTCTTTAACAATGCATATGTGACCAACTGGAACCTGGGCTAAGGCAATCTTCTATGTCAACTAGTCAAGTATATCAGTAAATACTGTATATCCAGATAGTTTTAAAATAGTAATTAGCTTTAGAGGAAGATAACCACAAATCCCTAGGACCAGAATTCATTTAGTTTGTTATGCACTGAGCATAGACTACCAACCAAATATATACTATAGATGTCCTTAAAAGTTATGGAGCTATAGAAAAAGCAGACCCACAAACATCCACGAAGTGACAGAAATCTCAGAAAAATGGTGTTTGTCCATTTTCATCTCAACCAACCTATTATAAATTGGTTTTTAAAATTAGCCCCCCATTTAGTGCTTTTTCACTATGGTCCTCTACCTAGAGGTCTCACTGGGTTATGAAGGGTTCTAAAAGGCTAACCACCTTGGTGGTTCTAATGGATCCCCCATCAAGAGATAACAGCCACGATTATGGGCTGGAGGAAAGGCCCCATTGACCTATGAGGACCAACCTAAGCACAGAGAAGATTATCATCAGAAATTGACCTCTATTTCTGTTTGGCTACAAAAACTCAAGCAACTGCCAGCTAAGGGGGTGAGCTGGGACTGTAGACTGCAGGGACAGTATAACTCTATCTATGTACACTGGAAATTCATATCTTGTGCTAAGCCAGTGGGAGAACCTGCTCTAAAAGGAAAATGTTGAGGGAACTAAAAAAATGCTGCATTCCATCATGGCACAGCACTGGAGCCCTATTCTCTATTGCTATAACAAGATTCAGGACATATTCAGTTAGTAACAGATCTAGTGGCCAGTTCAGAATAGAGCATATTCAATGTGAAAGGGATGATCTCATTTTCATTCCTTTCTTGGGAACTGATTATCTTCATAACATTTGGGTATTTCTTATCTGGCTTCACATGGATGTGCAATGGGGATTTCTTTCAAGGTAGAGACCAGATAGATGGAGCAGATAGGGGTCTTATGACCGATATTTGCTGATGATATTTGCTTTTAGGGCCCACTCTACATCTTAAAGGTCTAAGACTGGAGGGCCTAACTATGGAGCCTGCAGTCTTCTGTAGGAGGCTTTAAAGGCTTTTGACCATTTGACACCTTTTCTCTCACATAAAACCATTTCTAAAACCGGTCCTCTAACTCGCAAATGTGGGTCTCCTAAGAAAATTAAACTTGCCACGTGGAGATGCTGGAACAGGCACAATACCATTACTCTCATTCCATGAATCGTCTTATTGAAAACTGAGACCCCTTCTGAGGGCTTCTCTTCCCTGGGGTGAGGCTACAAGGAAACAACCCAGAACTTTCTTCAGATACTGTGAACATGGCACCCCTACCTACCAACCACTTGGCCTATTCCTACCTTTACAGAAGAAGCAGAGATCCCATTTCTACAAATTCATCCCCAAGATATATAGTTGGCTATATGTCTTAGATCTTTCCTTTGTTAAGTCAATCCCTCCCCACCTCCACACTCCCCCCACCCACATACACACACTCACTGAAGATCTTGTGCCTGTCCTTTCTACTGTATCTGGTAGAAAAATAAACATATCTAGCCAAGAGAGCATTTTCAGCTCTTTCCCCCACCACTCCTATCATACGCATTATAAATATGGCAATACAGTTTGTTTTAAGAGGAGATGGTTCCTCAGGCTCCTCCTTCTATCCAGTCCAGGAATCATGGAGCTTCAGGTTAAGTCTCCCCACCACTCCTGTCAAACATGTAATAATCAAGGCAACTCAGTTTCTTGTAACAGAACATGTTTCCTCAGGCTCCTTCTACTTGGCTGCAAGATGACCAGTCCAGAAATCATGGAGCTTCAGATGACAAAATGATGCTGGTCCTTCCATTCAATCCCAAAGTTTCCAGACATTCCGCATTTGTAATCCAGGTTTCAAAACCAGGCCTTCTTCAAACAGAAACACAAAGCTTAGTCTTTCCTGACACTGAAGACTTGAAAACAAGTTCAAAGCCTGTAGACAATAGGCACTTCCTAAGGTTGGCAAGGATAAGGAGACAAGTCTGCTAAGGAGGGCACCATAACCAGATCCTCACTCAGGATACCTCACATATCCTGTACATACATGCCCATGAGGTGCAGGATTTTAGGTAGTTGGTGGGTCATGCTTTTTCTTCTTGCCCCGACAGGACTTGCAAACACAGCAGATGATACAGGGGGAGGCCAGTAGCAGCAGAGGAGAGGTCACCAAGGCTATGATGCCCAATCCCACAAGAATCCCTACAACCTGAAAAATTAAAGATGAGAGTAGAGTGTAAGCCAATAATCAAGTGTTCTTATAGTATAGTACACATGAGTCTACTTCAACACATACACAAGAAACAATAATCATGAGTTTTAACTGTGGTCCAGCCACAGCCTGAGCCAGAGCTGCAGAAGCAGGAAAACACAATAAGCAGCCAAGAGTCCAGCTCCAAATCTAGTTCTGTCATCAACCCTGGCATGACCAAAAATGACAACTCCCTTTGCAGTAAGTAACTAATACCAATTTACAGGAGGTTAGGTGATGCAACATCACATAGTGGTACAACACCAGGTTTGGGAGTCAGAGAGTCAGGAAAACCTGAGTTCAAATCCTATCTCTGAGAATTAGTAGCTGTTTGACCACGGGTAAGGTATTTAATCTTACATGATTTCAATTTTTTCATCTATAAAAAGGTATAATTAATATATATTATTTATATACTATATAATTATATTGTATATGTAATATATAATTACATTATATATTATATAATATATATATAAATAATAATTGATATTGTGGTATGAAGCTGTAGTGAGGCCCAAATGAGACAATTATATTGTTCAGTCATTTTTTCAGTCCTGTCTGACTGTTCGTGACTCCTTTTGGGGTTTTCTTGGCAAAGATATTGGAGTTGTTTGCCATTTCCTTCTACACCTCATTTTACAGATGTAGAAATGGAGGCAAACAAGTTCAGTGACTTGCCCAGAGTCACACAGATAGCAAGTGTTTGAGGCCAGATTTGAACTCAGAAAGAGGAGTCTTCCTGACTCCAGGCCTGGTGCTCTATGGACTATACCACCTAGCTTCCCAAAGGAACTTAAAGCACTATGTAAATGCAAGTTATTGTTAATGGTGGCTCTGGCTAAAAAGCAAGGAATCCTTAATGAACTCAAAACAATTCTGGGTGGGGGAATAACTAAGCCACTATGTCTGGGCCTGCTTTATAATTTATAAACATACAATATAATCAGAGTAGCTAAGTGACAGCAATAAACTCAAGGGTCTCCTGGGTCTATTTTAACTTCTCTTAGACATATGCTCATGGCAGGAAACCAGAATAATTCCTCCTTGTGTCAGGAAAACAGAGAATATGCGCTTCCAATTCTATACAGAACCACAACATCATAGATTTAAAGCTGGAAAGACACCTTGGAGGCCATGAAATCCAATGTTTTTGTTTTACCCATGAGGATAAAAATTAAGTGACTTGCCTAGGGTCATACAACTAGGAAGAATCAATGGTAGGATCTGAATTGAGGTCTTCTTGATTGAAAGCCTGGAACTCTATCCACTAAGCACTACCAGTTGCTATATGTAATATCCAGAACACTCTTCTGCGGTTCTGTTACTCTTACTCAGCCTCATATATGGCCTTTTGTGCTAGGCCGTCATGTTCCTCCGTCACTTACAACTAGCTATACTATATAAAACAGGAAGCTTCCCAGACAGAAATCCTCCTGGATGTAGCACACCTAACTTATTCCATCACTCTCTTTCAAATCCCATTAGTACCTGTGTTCGGTTCCACATCACAGAGGCTCGGGAGTGACCCAGTTTATTCCGACACGGCCCTTTATCATAATGTCTGAGGAAAATATCATTCTGAAAGAAAGGAGGGAGTCCCAGTCAGTAGCCACTTGAAACTGAGAGCAGAGTACATGCCTAATTAAATCTTTCCTACCACGTGTCAGAACTGTAACTAGGGCTAAATAACTGGGGCTTTGCCAAGGGCACCAAATTTAGAGGATGCTGACAGCCCCTGAAGTCCTTTTAGCAAAATGAGGTTAGCTCACCCCTCCCCAATACTGCATGCATACCCACAGCAGCCTGACAAGCAGAGGTCATGCACTGGCATTCCAGAACCTGTCTCCCTACCATGGGACAATGTTCACACCCCTCAAATTAGGGCACCTTTCATGTTACTTGCCTTGGACATGGTTTGTAGGACTTGACCTCAGTACAAACAAACAAAATAAATTCTTAATTACAACTCTGCCAAGAGGAGTTTCAGGAATGAAAGGTAAATGTTATTATCAAATATACCTCCCAGCAAGCCCATGACCTTCAGACATGCAGTTGGGTGGCTTCAGAAATTATCACATGTAAATGGATAGAAATCAGAGACAGTTCCTACATATTTCTAAAAGGGAGCTAAATAATCTTTGAATATACCAATCCTCTCTTAAATACATGGTGTCTTGTATGGGCAGATCAGCCCTTCATAAAATAGTGGAAGAGTACTTAATGAATACCTAACATATGGCTATCACTGAGCTAGGTATCAAGGGGGAATAAAAGACAGCCACAGGTGCCTATTGGGGAAATAAGATTTGCACAAAATTCAAGTGAAAAGAATAGCACTAAATCATGCCAATAGTATGATTATCTGTATGTGCTAAACCATGTGGTACAATTAGAAAACAAAGCAGTATTTTACAAGCTCCTAATAATGTGGTATAGCTAATAAGTTCAAAAGAAATTGGAGAAACCAATGTGGTCTTGCCTCCAACCTTTGCATAGATAGTCCTTTATACCTAGATTCCTCTCTCTCCCCACCTTTGTGATACCTCCTTTAAGAGGCCTTTCTTGATTCAACTCCCTTGGTTGCCTCCCCTCCAATAATTCCCTGTGCCTTATCCTATATTTACTCATCTTCAAACATATTGTATGTCCTCCCCTTGTAAAATTAGGGAAGGGACTGGGCATATGATGGCAAGAAATGCTCTAAGAATGATCCCCTGATAGAATGACATGGACAAGAATATCACAGGACCTCTAGGCATGTGAGATCCCTTGCTAGGGAGGTTACCCACATCAGTGAGATCCTAGATCCCTTGAAGTAGTTGGATCAATCTAGGATTCAAAATATTACAATAAAAATTGATTTTAAAATATATCAAAATCAGCAAGAGAAATCTGAAATCATTCTTTGCTTAAATGGCTAAGATTGGGATTTGGACAATTATACCTGAAGCCCCATTCTTAGAACATTCCTAGAAGCCAGACACCCACCATCTGAAATGTGCACAAAGCAACACAGCTGAATGTGCATCCAATGACGACACCATTGGTTTAAATGGAACAAAAATGATGAATAGGAAAATGATGAATAGAACAAGATGCTTCCTTCCACATCTGATGTCAGTGTTATGAACCATCTCACATCTGCCTCATCTCATCTCAAGTGCCAGAACTGTGTGTTCTTTGCAGCACCATTCACCAAAACACAAATCAATCTGCCAAAGAAGACTGAGGTCTGGCATACACATTTATCTCTTTGTTTCCTACAGAAGGCATAAGTATGTCATGAGCCCAGAATCTGAATATGGCCCCTTCTAATAGACTAATGGAATGAAGAGAAAATTGACAATTCTATCATTCATTTACCCTCAAATGAATTCATTTTAATTATTCACAAAGCTCCATATGCCAACAAGGGGTTATACAATCCTGTTTTAATTCCTCTTGCAAAATGTCACGTTTATAATTGTAGCAGGCTTCCTTTGATGGTCTTTCTCAAAAGGGTTAAAATCAAAGTACCTAAAAAGCAATAGCCTGGGAAGGAGTTCTGTTGCCATCTTAATTTCTGTCTAGATCAAGAGCCTGACCATTAACAATTTAAAAAAAAAGTCTTTGTGGAAGGGGTGCATGATAGGCAAAAGAAACCATTTGACCAAAAAGGTTATAGTGTCTCCATCTGGAATTTGTCTTGGATAATGGGCTTCATTTTGATGGGTCTGACCTTAGGCAAAGGATGAACAAAAGCACTAATTCATGTTAACTGAACAATCAGCTGGCATTTAAGACTACACTACGTACAAGCTGCTCATTTCAATTCAATAAATATTTATTAAGCTCCTATTAAGTACAGTGCCCTGTACCAGGCACTAAGGATACAGAAAGGAAAAAATGAAGAATACCTGCAGCCCTTAAGGAATTGACAATCTCTTGTCCATCAGTTCTACTCAACCAATTGGGTGGGAATGAATTGACACACCAAATATAAGGGTATGCGGCAAATGATTAAGAACAACCATAGCAGGGGTTCTTAACCTAGGGTCCATGAATTAGTTTTGTTAGTATTATGAAAATTGTATTTTAAAATTGTATTTAATTGTAATCCTATATCTTCTCTACATTTAAAAATGTTATTCTGGGAAGGAGTTCATAGTCTTTCTTTACCCAATGTCCAAAGGGATCCATGACACAAGGAAGGTTAAGAACCTCTGGTCTACATTAATGACCCCAACCAAGTAAAAGAAAGGGCTGAGAAACACTGCGCTCAGCAAATACTGCAAACCACCAGATTTGAAGAATGTAGCCCTTAAAGTTTGGTTAACATGTCCGAGAATATCAGTAGTAACCCTAGAATGACTGTTTTGTGTCATGACTGAACATAGAGAGAGATGAATTTTTGCAGGTAAAATTTGTAGTCACTTCTAATCAAACTCAAACCACCTGGCACTCTAGGACACTGAACTCCACATGGGCCTTCTCACCACTCCATCTCTTCCCCTTGTTTCTTGTTCTGAAGATTAACACGTGACTATGGGCTAATTAAGGCTAACTTGATTTTAAAGGAAGGAAAGGTTAAGTCATATTGGGGTGGAAAGAGGAGAGAAGGAGATGAGAATGATAACTGGATCAAAGACTTTTTACCCAGGGAAGGTTCCTAACTATAGAATAGCAGCATTGGCTTGTGTGCACATGGATGGAGAAGTACCTTCAGAATAGCTCATAAACTCGTCTAGTCCAAGAAGAACTTACCAAGGCCCTATTACATTCAAAGTATTATCCTAAATGTTAGAAATATAAATACAATCTCCTCGCCAAAATGTCCCATCCTCTTAAGACACATTCTGCGGGAGGCAGAGTGAGGATAAATATTTATGGGACAAAGTAACTTGTATTCCAAGTTCAGAGACAGAACTACTTATATGCCAAAGTATTACCCAGAGAATAAATGATGCTCCCAAAGCAAACTTTATCTTTTGAGCCTAGGCCCTGGGAGCCCCTCATTCCCTCTGGGAGAAGGATGGACATTGAGAGCTCCTCCTAGATCTTCCATTTAAGGAGGGCACCCAGGGCAGCCATATTTTCAGTTCCTAACCAGTTGTACTCCTTTGGACTTATGCCTTTGAGTAAGGCACTCTTCCCTTCCCTCTGCCAACTTCTTTTTATGTGTTATCTTCTCCCATTAAACTGTAAGTTCCTTGAGGGCAGGGGCTGTCCATCTTTTGCCTTTCTTTGTATCTCTAGTGCTTAGCACAGTGCCTGGCACACAGTAGGCACTTAATAAATGCTGATGAGCAGTTAAGGCAATGCTCCCAATTCCACCAGCTGGGAAAGCCTTCAGAGAAGGATCTACAGAAAGAGCAGTTAAAATTGAGGAAGTCCTTTTTCTTAGGAAAAACAAATTTTCTGTTTCAAGACCACTAGATATATTAAAAAATAAAAACAGGTAGGATGCCAGCTCTCAGTCATGTGAGTTAATACAAACACCCTTTGGAATTGGGGTCAACCATGATAACTTACATCCAGGTTCTGGAGACAGTACCAGCAGAACGTGTGCTTACAATTCTTACACATCATCTGAGCACAGCCTTCATTCCGTTCAATGTAGACCCGGCAAACAGGGCACTGTTTAATGGGAGCTTCTGTATCCATTCCAATGAGGGCCCTTGAAAAAGAAAGGATAAGGAGCAGGAAAATAAATGTTGACTCTTCAATTAGCAAGAACCATAACTGTATCAACTAAGTAATATGATAGGTGAAGAAAGAGGCCTAAGTAACACCTAAGGTCTAAGTAAAACATAGCATCCTTCTTAGAAAGGATCTCTATTGAATTTCCAGGCCCAATGACAGCGATTAAAGTCAACTTTCCTTTATCCATGCTGGTGTATGTATGTGTTTGTGTCTGCACATGCCTGCACAGAAGTCACAAATGTGTATCCATGTGATTTTTGGGGGAAGGTTGAAAAATTGAGGATAGAAGGTCAACAGACCCAACATATGTCAAAAGAAACTCAAAAGTCGAGATAACCAAAAATCCATTTACATTTGGCTTTGGAATGGACTGTTATTATTTTTCTTGGGGTAGATTTATCTCCCTAACTGTGATTTGCTAAGCTAGCATGAAAAATGAACTGGTATTTCTTGTGCACATTTACTGTAAGAGAAATCCCTAGGAATAACCTATGAAGTAGGAGAATTGAGCCCAGGATTAAAAAACAGTCATCTACATGTGAAGAATCAGAAAGCAAAATCAAGACTTGAATAATGACCAACATATGAGACAGAAATAACAAATATTTATGCTGCTTATAATGTAATGACTTAAATAAATTAACTGTGACATCCCCATCCCCCCTTAGACTGAGATAAGATAGTAGGTAATAATGTTGAAATCACCAGGAGAGGGGGAGGGGGTGGAAAGCAGGAAAAAGAAGAATGCATCATTGCCAGCATCCCTAGTCAACTACAAAGGGCCAACAAAAATATCACAACCATAGCGTGAGAAAGGCAGGAATGGCTCGTCAAGGTTTGACTGGTCAGTCTATTAAACCTTCCTGTAATCTGTACTATACCTTTAATCCTGTTAATTCTTCATAGAATATCCAAGGACATTAAGATATGTCAGTAGTAACACTGAGAATCCTAAAAAGCTACCCTACCAGCTTGGAAGCAGTGCTGGGGTCTTCCCATCGAATGGACTGTAACACCGGTTTCTATGTTCCTGTTAATACAGAACACTCATAGCCCCAAGCAAAACCAGGGATCAAACACAAAGGTCATACTCAGGCAGCTCCTGTTTTAATAAAAACCTCCTAGAACCAGATGGTACAAGTTTTACTGATTCATATCTCACCACCTCCCAAGCAGGGGCACCACCTTCAAAGAACTTGATTTCTTACATAATGTACAAACTATGTGACAGTAAGTATTCATTGCACCATTGCATTTTAAGAAGATTCCTTTCCTTGTGAATGTTTTCAATGCAATATGATATTTTTTACTCAGTAACCAGATCTCAAAACATCCCTTGGAGGAACGTACGAGAATAAAATTTCTTGACCCATCCAATAAATACAAGCAGGAAAACTGAGGTACATAGACAATAAATAAGGAAGTTGATATATGGCTGAGCCAGAATTTCCCATTGATTTCCTACCAACCACAGTGACTCTCCCACCACTGGATGAGGCAAATGAAACCAAATGAAAATTCTGTACCTTCAATAGTACCTGAAAGATTCTTTAGCCCTAAATAATCCCTTGAGAAATACTCTCTTAACTGCAGGAGCATTTTTATGACATTCATGTATGCTCCTAAAGAAAGTATTGCATTAGAATTTAGAAAGAAGTGGTTACTCCAGGCCACACTGAAGGCACTTAAAACCTTGGGAAGAGCATTTAGGGCTTCTAGAAAAGTAGGCAGATCACAGAACTTGAGAGTTGGAACGGGCTTTGGCAACAACCTTTCACACTAAAGGAATCCCTACTATAATCCCCCTTGTTGAGATAACAGATCTCTAAGAAATTTAATTCAGTCTCACCCATGTTCTGTTGGCAAGACAACAACAGGTTGGCTGTCCCGACAAGAGCGATCAGCATGCCAGGTATCTTTGCAACATGAGCAGAATGTCAGGTGACAAGAAGGACATTCAACCTTTGTGGGCTGTCCTGAATTACTCTGTTCAATATGGCATACAGTCTGGCAGTCAGCAACAGGACACCATGTCCGACAAGGGTCCAAATGGACTTCTGGAACGAAAAGAAAGAAAATGATAGATGAATTCTCTTACTAGGGTCTTGACTTAAGTCATGAGTCCTGATTTTGAGAGCTGTACAAAAACCATTATCTGGAAATTAGGATGTTTGTAACCTAATAGTTATATAGCACAGTGCTGCCAAGGACGACTATTTCCACTAACTTCCCCTTCATTGAACCCATACTTCATTTACTTGGTCCCTGACCATTCCCCTCCCTCCACCCCATATTGTGAAATGTGCTTGCCACTAATCTCATACCCTGATGACAAAGTTCAATGAAAAATGAATTAACAAGGAGAGTAATCACCACTCACAAAATAAACCCCCTTTCAGAAGTGTTTATTTTTCTCAAGAACTCAAAACACACACACACACACACACACACACACACACACACACACACACACACACACCCAGCAATCACAATCTCCTGAAATGGCCACTCTTGCCTCTATTTTCAAGAAATCTTGGATGTGATGAGTCTTCCGGGTATGCAATGTTTTTTGTTCAGACACAGATCTGCACCTTCTGTTTGGCATTTGACCCTCACAACAGCCTTAGGACACAGGTTATAGTGATTTCCTCTAATTAACAGAGGAAAATGAAGCAAACGGGGAAACTGATCACAGGTAAAAATATATCTTGGAGCTACAGAACTAGAGCTAAAAACTGTATTTCAGAGACCATCTAGTCTAACCTTTCCATGACATAGATGAGGAAAACTAAATCCCAAGGAGGTTAAGGGACTTGCCCAAGGTTACAAAAGTAAGTGAGCATCCAAAGTGGGATTCGAACCCAGGTCCTTTGACTCTAGGGTCCAAGGCTCTTTCCACTGCTTTGAGCAGGGTTTAAAGCCACAGAATTATAACAAGCTTTTTCACACTTCCACAAGAGTGAAACACTAGAAATGAACCAAAGGGGGACAATTTGTCCAAAAAAGAGAAAGGAGAAAGGTCCAGATACATTATCAACATGAAATAAGGATTTCATAGGGCAGGCAAGATTCACTCAAGATATCACATGGATGTGATGTGTTGTGTGTGGTATCTTTCTCTTCGGAGGACAACAAAAGTCTTTCTCTCCAAGTGTACACACATCCTGCTCAGCTCCCTTACCCCTTTACAGTAAAAGATCCACCGTTCTTTCCATCAAAGGTGACCTTTAGAGGAACAAAATCATGTGGAAAATGCTAGTACTCCTTGAGGGGTGCAATGGCCCTTTTCTCTCTGAACCAAAGGATTTGGAAACCTTTGTGCTGATGAGATTCTAATTTTAAAACCTCCTTCACTTGGGAATTTAGAGACAAGAGAAAACAAATTTGAAGGAGAGAGAAAATGTAATATGAGGCTGAGAGTTGGTCTAATTTCCCAAAGCAATACCTTCACAATCCAAATACTTTAAAAAAAAATAAACCTCAAGTCAAAAGAGTTTATGAATGCTATATTTATAACTTACCTGACAACTACAATAACTGAATATTCTTATTAGAGATTTTTAGGACTAAGACATTCTCCTTAAGCATATGATATGTCTGTCCAGAATCAGGATTTGCAGCAAGGGAGGAGAGTAAGAAAACGATACAGAAAGACAGCAGAAAGGATAGAGGCCTTGGAAAAATCTCATCGAAAGGAGAAGGCTGCATTCTACCCCTTTAGATATTCTCTGGCCCCAAGCATCAGGAGTTCTAATCAAGTCTTAGAAAGGTGACTCTCTATCTTACATGGACCACCAAGAGAATGGTCCCTTGATTGACATCAGTTTTAAAAATAACCTACTTGGGGCAGCTAGGTGGTGCAGTGAGTAGAGTGTCGGCCCTGGAGTCAGAAGGACCTGAGTTCGGATCCAGCCTCAGACACTTTAACACACAAATAGAAACCTAGCCGTATGACCTTGGGCAAAGTTACTTAACCCCAATTGCCCTCCAAAAAGCAAAAAAAAAAAATAATAATAACCTAGTTAACATATAAAAATCTATAAAGGCCAAAAAAAGGAGCAACATTTTTTTGAGTAGTTCCAGAGGGAGGAATTATGTAACTAGGTCTTAAAAGATGTTATTTACCATTAGTCTATACACACGTGTGTGTTTCTATGTGCAAATTCTATGTATTATTAGAAAATCTGTATGCAGATAAAAAATATGCAGATAAAGTAACTATATTTTTATTTATATGCTGGGAAAGAATAATTATTTAATTGATCATAGCTGTTAGTATAATTTCAATATCAAATGTAGAGAGGGCAAGCAGACTAAAAGATACTAAACAAATGAATTTTCCAAACACCAATGTTATAGCAATAACAAGCCTCAAAAAAAAAGGGAAACTTTCCATTCAAAATGCTTTCTAAGTAAAGAAAAAAAAACACCAGATCTTGAACTTGGAAGACCTAGATTAAAATCCCAGCTGAGCTATTTACTGGCTAGGTGATACTGGGCAAATCATTTAACATTTCTCAGTTTAAACTTCCTCTTCAACAAAACCAGGTCAGGGGTTGAACTGTATTATTATTTCTAAGGTCACTCCAATTCTACAAATGTGAGCCTATGCTATAAAATGTTCAGCATACATAAATGTGTGCACATACATACATGCACATTAGGCAACTAGGTGGCACAGTGGACAGACTGGACCTGAAGTCAAGAACTCATCTTCCTGAGTTCAAATTTGGCCTCAGACATCTATTAGCTGTGTGCCCTTGGGCAAGTGTTCCAGAAAAGAAAATAGGAAACTGCTCCAGTATCTTTACCAAGAAAATCTCAAATGGGGTCAAGAAGAGTCAGAAACAACTGAAAAAACAACTAAACAATATATACGCTCTTCTTTTTGGCTAGTTATATTTATATATAGGTATATAACATATATCTGTATAACATATTGAAAGAGTTGTTTTACTTGCATGACAATTTTTGAAATACCATATTCTTTTTAACATAGAGTTATAGAGACTGGACCAGTGATTTCATATTATATAAGAAACCCCTGAGTGAGGAAATTCCCTCTACCAATGCAGGTTGACACCTTCCTGTAGGATGAATAGAACAATGGTCCTGGAGTCAGGAGGACCTGAGTTCAAATACAGCCTCAGACACTGGACACTTACTAGCTGTGTGACCTTGGTCAAGTCACTTAACCCCAAATGCCTTACACCTCCCCCCTCCAAAAAGGAAAAAAAAAAGACTTAAAAGTTTTAGACGAGTTAGCTGCCTAGAGCTCTGAGGGTCACAGAGCCAGGTGTTTCAGCTTTGAGTTTGACTTTCTATTCATTATGGCGACATTGTCTCTCTCTATTCACTAAATTTTACTTCATTGTATTATGAATTTTTTAAACATTAAAAATTACATTTTGTGAAATAAAACTCAGTCCAATTTATTACCTGTATAAATTTGGGAAAATAAAATGCTTTTACTGGGTTTGTTTCTTCATCTATAAAATGAGAAAGTTGGAATTGATAACAAATAAAGTCTTTTCCAGCCCAAAGTCTATATGATGCTATGTGATCTCAGCTATTTGAGGCCATCAGGAATGTACTGAATGTAAAATATTATCAACAATACTTATTGTTGCCACAACAAAGTAATAACACAAAAGTACAGAAATACAATGAAAGGACATATGGAGACAAATGAGACTTTTTTTAAAAAATTACATATGCTCTTTCCTTTTTCTCTAAAAAAATTCCCAGATCCATGTAACTAATAAGTATGCATTGTTTTGTTTACACACCTTCCTTCATGCCTTTGCTTCCCTGATTTTCTTCCATTCTCTTTCATTATTAATCTCCTTTTCATCCTATTCTACCTTTCATTGGGCATTATTTTTCTCTTCCCAAACATCAATGAGGAGAAGGAAATGAATGAGTAGCTATTCTAAAGCTTCAGAATTTAGAAGTTAACAATAGGTTCCCAATTCTGTCCTATAAAAATTGACCACTACATAACCATTATATCACCATGCCACCCTTAGCTAGAAAAACAAAATTAAGCTCAATAATTTTTTAAATCTTTGAAAATTTGTCCACCATTTGTGAGACTGAAAAACTACCTCTTCAACATCTATTTCATTTTAGGTGTCCAAATATTAGACAGAGAACTCAATGATATTTTGATGGATGTGTTATCCATATGGGTTCCTCCTCCAGTGATGAAGACTATAACTGCTCCATGTTTTCCATCCTTAGTAATTCTTGTCTAAATCTTCCTATAAATCCTCCCTATTGAGGTCAGCTACTAAATCTCTCAATATTGAAGTGCCCACCAATAGAGGAGTACATTTCTTCTTCTTAAGACTGAACACCAGTCTTTTTCCTGGTCATATCTAATGAGATCCTTTATAGTGCTTTTCTAGCTTTTCCCATTTCTATAAATTTTTTTCTAAGAATAATCTATACATACATGGTATGTGTTTGCTGTTTATCATACCTGTGTTTTGGTAGTTTCTCTCAAAAGAACAGAAGTACCTTGAAACCAGGAAGTTTCATTTTTATCCTTGTATCTCCA
The DNA here is from genome assembly GCA_011680675.1 of Gymnobelideus leadbeateri. NCBI lineage: Eukaryota > Metazoa > Chordata > Mammalia > Diprotodontia > Petauridae > Gymnobelideus > Gymnobelideus leadbeateri. The sequence goes on along the minus strand of WOXC01011672.1, from coordinate 2,541 downwards.
GTACCTAGCCCACAGTCCATCTTAAAGGAGACACTATAGGCTAGCCATATAAATGAACAGAGAACATCCTTGATGAAAGTTTTGGGAAGGGAATGGGTAAGTTTTCACAAACAATACCTACTGCACAGACCTCTGGTATAGATGATATTTACTATAGTGATTTGTGTTCTATACAGACAATAACAAAAAAGGGCACTTTGCTCACACAGAGCATCACTCTGGTACATAACAGGCACTTAAAATGTTTAATGTATTAAATTAAATTGAAACCATCAACATTCTTCCATGTAATAATGCTCTCCTAGGGCCAAAAGTGAAAGAGTGGGACCTGAAAAGAAAGAGGAAGCTACAGACCTCTAACAGGAACCTGGACGTAATGACTTCATGGTGCCCTCTCTATAAGAGCAGTGGAGAATAACTTTCCAGTATTTCACAATGTGGCTAATGACAGATAGTTGTCTGCTTTCTTTATCTTCCTGGAGTTGTGGTGGTTCATCCTTCGTTTTTCAAAGAGGACCAATGATATCATGAACTGATGTCTTAACTTGCATGTGAATAGGATTTAAGTGAGGGAGGGTTGCACAAAGTTATCAGCCTCTCTCCTCCAGAGTCATCAAAGTCCAGTGATGGGACAAGAGTCAGATGACTGGTGTTGGCTCAGGATGCAGCAAATGATCTTGGTTGGCATCTTTGATTTCTGACCAAGCCCTGAAGTGTTCCACAGCATCTGCTTCAACCACCTTCATGGCTATTGAAACGAAAGTCTTCATATCCCTTTAATTCACCAACAGGTTTAAGGGCTGTTGTTTACCCTCAACCTGGTTTAGCCCATCGGCCAAGAGTGTGGTCAAGCTGTGGCTGCTGCACATGCTACAGCTTCTTAGAGTCATGGATGAGATTTAGGTGACAGGTGGACAGAGTTGGGGCTCTATCCACTGTTCCAGCTTGTTGCCTTATTCTTAAGTTATTTTATTTACATTACTTTATTTTAAGCATATACTACAGATTCTTCTGGACAAACTGGGCTACTGGCTATTTCAGTGCAACTTTCATTACGTTTGAATAAGACTCTGTCACCCCAATAACCTCTCCAACCCTTACTGGCCATGATCTCATAATTTCAAGGAAATTGAAAAGTAACTCTTCGCTAAACCTTATATTTCCACATGTGCCCACCACACACACACACACACACACACACACACACACACACACACACACACACACACACACAGATTGGAAATACAACAAACAATCTCTAAAGTTATTTATTCTACCTTCAAAACTTCCTTGACTCTTGTAGTGGTTAAAGACGTGTCTACACTTGTTAGGCACACATTTACTTGAACCTGGAACCAATTCAAGGAAATTGGTCTGTGGGAAGCAAAGCGGGGGAGGGGGAAGGTAAGGAGCTAAACCATGAGCTGGGCTTTGGTTTGTTGGTCCTGGGGCAAATACCACAGCTTGCCCCTGAGAAAAACAAAACAAGATATTGTATGTGGGTCAAGCCACTGCCACATGGAAGGAACGTACAGAGGCTTGTCTAGGAAGCTGTCAAATAGTACCATGGAGTAGAATGGGACAAAGTTCCTCCCAGCTCATCTTTTGGTAGTTTCCTCTTTTAATTAATTACTCTTGCATTTAGGCTTGATTTCAGAAAAGTTTGGCTAATAATTAGATCTATCAAAAGTACAATGATATACCTTGGGAGGTAATGGTTCTTTCTGGGTATCTAAGTCAAGGTTTTATGACTTCTCAGATATAATCTTCTTGAGGGTAGGTAGGGACTGTTCCTATTTTTGTCTTTGTAATCCCTGTGCCCAGTAAAGTTTGGGGCACATAGTAGGTGTTTAATAAATGCTTGCTTACTAATTATGATTGATATTATAGAAGGGATTCTTTTTTAGCTATGGGTTGGACTCCATAGCATATGAGGTCCCTTACAACTCTGAGATTGTGGGATTCTGTGCATTCTAAGCTCTTTTACTTCTATGTACCTGAAAGACAGGTGCTGTAGACACTTTCTAATACTGGTTTCCTGGGACAAAGACCTGATTTTCCCACCTTATTTACCGTTTTGCTTTTGGGAATAGAGTAAGCACATTGACTCGGAAGAGTAAGGTTGATAATGAAAAGTCACTATTATGGTATTAAAAAAAATAAAACAAGAGAGAGTTTGTAGAAGTTCCCTGAAAGAACTTCATGAAAATAGATAAATAAAAACACATAAGAGCTAATCTCAAAAATTTAGAACTCTATGCACATTTTGAGAGTATCTGGTTCAGTTTGGGATAAAGAGACAAGAATATATGTGTATGTGCATGTATACACACACAAATTATAAACATATACATAATGATAAACATATAATACACTCTACATACCATCACATATACATATATACACATGTATATGCTTCAAACATAAACATATATATACACATATGTAGGTATATATTATGTATATGTACATATGTATATATATTAGACCCAGAGTCATAGAGCTAGTGTCTGAGGTAGGATTTGAACTCAGATCTTCCTG
>WOXC01011671.1:0-26625 GCA_011680675.1 Gymnobelideus leadbeateri | reverse complement strand
AGTACTCTCTGTGGAGTTAGATAGCATTTTTTATCATAGGTACTTTTGGAGTTGTCTTATATCCTTGTCTTGATCAGAATAGTTAAGTTTTTCACTGTTGAACATCATTGAAATATTGTTTTTACTGTGTACACTGTTCTCCTGTTCACTTTACTTTGTACCCAAAGAACTCAGCTCTTGAAAGGAGACTTCTCTTTTCTGTTCTCCTTGGGCCTCTACTAGAAGGTATTTGGGGAAGAAGGGGATTTTTTCTCCTTCATCCTTATCAGTCATGATGCTTTGGATAGAATTTATCTTGACCACAATTTTCTCCTCTTCTCCATTATTTTCTTTATCACATTTATTTTTAAAACTTTGATTTCCAGGTTCTTTCCCTTCTTCCCTCCTCACCCACCCCGCACTTGGAAGACAACCAATACAATATAGGTTGTACATGTGTAGTTATGCAAAACGTTTCCATAATAGTTATATCGTGAAAGATGAACTATATTTCCCTCCATCCTATCCTGCCCCCCACTTATTCTATTTTCTCCTTTGAACCTGTCCCTTTTCAAAAGTGTTTGCTTTTAACTACTCTCTCCTCCAATCTGCCCTCCCTTTTACCATGCCCCTCTTATCCTCTTCCTGCCTACTTTCCTGTAGGATAAGATACCCAATTGTGTGCATATTATTCCCTCCTTACACCAAATTCAATGTGAGTAAGATTGACTCATTCCCTTTCACCTTCCTGCTCTTCCACTTCATTGTAATAGTTTTCTCTTGCCTCTTTTATATGAGATAATTTACTTTATTCTATCTCTTCCTTTCTCCTCTCAATATATTCCTCTCTTACTTCTTAATTTTATTTTTTATATATTATCCTTTCATATTCAACTGATCCTATGCCATCTATGTATACAGGTACACACATATACACACACTCACATATATATTTATATACACATATACCCTTCTATATATGGGTGTATGTATATGTGTGTGTGTGTATATATATGTATATATATATATATATATACATATATATACACATATACATACATACACACATATATATTTCCTTCAACTATCCTCATACTGAGAAAAGTCTCATGAGTTACACTTATCATTTTTCCATGTAGGAATGTAAATAGTTCAATTTTAATAAATTCCTTATGATATCTTTTTCCTGTTTACCTTCTTGTGCTTCTTGTATTTGAAAGTCAAATTATCTGTTCAGCTCTGGTTTTTTCATCAACTATACTTGAAAGTCCTCAATTTCATTGAATGAGTAATTTTCCCTTGAAGCATTATACTCAGTTTTGCTAGGGTAGGTGATTCTTGCTTTTAACCCTAGCTCTTTGCCCTCTGAAATATCATATTCCAAGCCCTTTGATCCCTTAGTGTAGAAGCTGACAGATCCTGTGCTATCCTGATTGCGTTTCACAATATTCAAATGGTTTCTTCCTGACTGCTTCTAATATTTTTTCCTTGACTTGAAAACTCTGGAATTTGGCTGTAATATTCTTAGAAGTTTTATTTTGGGGATCTTTTTTCAAGAGGCAATCAGTGAATTTTTTCCATTTCTATTTTGCCCTCTGGTTCTAGAATATCAGGGCAATTTTCCTTGAGAATTTCTTGAATGATGATTTCTAGGCTCTTTTTTTTGATCATGGCTTTCAGGTAGTCCAATAATTTTTAAATTATCTCTCCTGGATCTATTTTCTAGGTCAGTGGATACTTGACACTGAGATATATCACATTGCCTTCTATTTTTTCATTTGTTTGAATCTGTTTTATAGTATCATGATTTCTCATAAAGTCATTAGTTTCCATTTGTTTCAATTCTCTTTAGTGAGTTTTTGAAATTCCTGTTCCATCTGGCCAATTTGACTTTTTGAGGAATTCTTCTCCTCATTGGCTTTTTGGGCCTCTTTTGCCATTTGAGTTAGTCTATTTTTCAAGGTGTTATTTTCTTTAGTCAGGCTGACTAACTTTTCATGATTTTCTCCCATCATTCTCAGTTCTCTTCCCAATTTTTCCTCCACTTCTCTTACTTGATTTTCAAAATCCTTCTTGAGCTCCTCCACAGCCTGTTACTAGTTTATATTTTTCTTGGAACCTTTTGATGCAGGAGTTTTTACTTTGTTTTCTTCTTCTGGTTCCATGTTTTGATCCTTTTTGTTCCAAAAAAAGTCTTTCATGATTCTCTGCTTGCTCATCTTGCCAGCCAATTACTTGACTTTTGAGCTCTTTTCCATGGTAGAACTCTGCTTTCAGACTGGAGAGATCTGTTTCCCAAATCTCTGGTGTTTTCACAGTTCTCAGGGTTATGAGGAGGACACCCTTTCTACAGCCCCTATAGTTTGGCACACTGTTGTTCCTCACAGCAGGACCACCAGTGAAGACTGTGACCCAGATCCAAGCAGGTCAAAGCAAGAGTGATTACCCTCCGAATGATCATTTGTTCCCCCTATAATCTGCAGTCCAGGAGCTCAAAAGGCATCCATGAGGCTGCCCTGCCTCTGCCACCCCTCGCCCTGGGAGCAAGGGCCGGACCATGCTCCTCTGTCACCCAGTTTCAACAGAGTTCCCTACTGATCTTTTACTTTCTTTTTGGCATTTATGGGTTGAGAAGTCTGGAAACTGCCATAGCTGCTAGTGATTCACTCTCTTGAAGTCTGCTGCAGTCAGTCTGTGCCACACCTTGTGGCTGCCCCAGGTCTGGGCTCAAGCAGGACTATGCTTGGCTCCTAGTCTGCTATGATAGACCCTTCCTTTCAGCCTGCCAGGCTACCGTCAGCAGGAGATTTGTTTCTCTTTGTCACTTTGTGAGTTCTGTATCTCTAAAATGTGTTTAATTTTTTTTTTATGGTATTGGAGTTGATTGGAGCAGGAGCTGAATCAAGTTCCTGCTTTTACTCCGCCATCTTGGCTCTGCCTATCCCTCTTCTCCATTCTTTCCCATACCATCTCTTTTGCACTTGCTATACTGTCCTCACTTGCATATGTTGAGCTTTTGGTCAACCAATTCAATCTTCTCTTTTCCCTTTGACTCATTTCTGATCACACCTTCCCAAGTCCCAACTTTCAGTTACTCCGAACATCCACCTCTTTTAATCCTATCCACATGTTGGTGAATAAAGTTGGAGGATATAGCAAAACTGTTCTGAGTGGGCTCACCACAAATTTATCTCATTAATCTCAACTAGTCCCTAACTATATCAAAGCAGACATTCTATTCCTTCTTAATCGATTCACTGTTCCACTGTTCTATATAAAATATTTCTAAAGCTGCATATTTCCATAAGATTGTTACCTAGTCAGAACTGTCTTTTCCCACCTTTTCTTCTCAAATATGTTTTTAGTATCCACCAGTCATGTTTACACTCAGAGCCATCTTGACTATTTGATCAATCAATTCAGTTATGAAAAATCCATCAAACATCTGTTTTGTTTACTGAATATTATTTTTGTGAACAATTTTCTAAACAAATTGATGAAGAAACATACTTCCTTTTATTAGGTAGAGAAGCAAACTACTATGGGAATGGAATGTTTCATACATTATCAGATGTGGGCATTTTTTTGGTTTGTTTTGTTTAGCTGGGGTTTTTTTTTTTCTTTGTTTAGGGGAAGTTTTTATGGGACAAGAGAGGGAAAGTTTTCTAGGAAGAAATCATGATACAAAAAAAAATATCAATAAAAACATCTTTAAAATATTCTGGGCAAAAGAGTAAAAATCCTTCATTATGTAGATACAGCCTATATGTATATTGCACAGATTATAACTTTATGGCTGGAAGGAGCCTCATTTCTACTAATTTTCTTATCTTACAGATGAGGAAATTAAAGTCTGAAGTGTTGAAGACATATTCTCAGAATCATGCAATTAGTAACTGAACTAGATTTGAATCCATGGCCTCTAACTTCAAACCAGGGCATTTTCTTTTGTCTCATGGCCTCTCAAATATAATAATAGTAATGGGAAGCATTTATTAAATCCCTACTATTTAATAATTACTAGTCTTTATATAATATTTTAAGATTACCTCATTTGATACAGCAATCCTTTGGAGGCAGGGGCTATTATAATTCTCATTTTACAAACAAGGAAACTGAATTTGAGAGAGATTAATAACCTGTGGAGGGATATATCCCTAACAGCAAGTCTAGAACTTCCTCCAAAACACCATATATCTTGCCTCAAATATCTATTGATTTGCTAGTTAGCTTTTAAGGGGCACTAGACATCACTAATTCATCTGCCTCATTTTATAATGATGGAAGTGAGTTCCCTAGAGTCGAAGTCAGAGTTAGTGGTAGCACTAGGACTTGAACCTAGGTCTTGCACTTCTAAATCCAGTGTTATTTCCTGCTGTACTATACTGCCTTTCCACATTAATCACATGTTGGCTTTTTTGGGTGGGGTGGGGATTAATAGATTTTCATCAACATGAAACACACTATTATGTTTTGATTTTATAGTGAATAGAAAATAATGATGACTACATATATCCACAGTAAAATATTTTGAGGTTTATGAAGTATTTTATATGAATAATCACATCTTAATCCTTACACTAACCCTTTGAAGCAAGTACTATTGGTATTAATATCATCCCCATTTTACAGATAAAGAAACAGACTGGGATGCCAAGTACCTTGTCCAGATTCACTGAATTATGAAGTGAGAGAGACAGGATTTGTATGTATTTCTCTTTTATTTCAAGTCCATCATGCTATATTCCAGCCACTCTCTGTAGGAGTGAAAAATCAAGGACAGAAGCCTCAGAAGGGAGAAGTGGCTTGGAAAGATGACAAAGAATTCTGCCTTTTTTTTTCAATATGCTAAATGAAGCATTCAGGCCATTATCAAAGCTATTGGATCAGGAACTGACAATGATACCCCTAGAAGGGCGATGGCCCATCTCTGCCATGGCTATCCCAGAACAAATCCCTGATTACTGGGCCTCATCATTTGCTCTCTCAACCATGTGGCCATATTTATCCTACCCAACTCCATATTTGAGTAAACATTCACACCATAGATCTGTTATATGCAAATCACTAAGAAATATGGAGTGATTAAAATATTGTTATATTTTTAATGCTTCTGATAGGCTGCAATCAATCTATAGTGAGGGCATCAATTTGATTTTATCATAAAATAAAAACAAGAGTTAATATGACAAGGTCCTTTATTAGGATTTGGCAATGAATTGTAGATCTCTGTGAGAATGACTGCCAATAGAACACTTTTATAGAATAATCTTTTTTGGTTTGAGTTTTATGTGTTGCATTTAAAAATAACAAGCCTGGTAGAGAATGTATGTCGGCATCATATCTGTATTGATTTTTTATTCTTCCTGCAATGAATGTGAATATAAAGGAAACCTTGACCTTCTTAATAGAAGCTTCTTTTGTTTGCAAAGGCTAGCACTAGGCTACTCTGTAGGAGGTTTCAGTGTGCCTTCAACAGAAAAAAGCCCCAACATTTTCTGCTAGAAATTCAGAAAACTCTTTCATTTTTCTTTCTTTAAATATAAACTCTATATAACTTCTGTCAAAAAGTGAAGAAAAGCCCAGTGGGTACCTGTGCTTATGGCAGTATTTCTCCAGCCGAGAATATGAATGTGTATTCATAAGCATTATGCCCAGTGACACGGGAGGGGGCGGGAAAGGATGGGGAAGGAGAATCACTATTTCATTCTGATCACATCAATAGGGAGCTTGCATCTTTACACTGTTCTCCCTCATGGTGTGTGCATGTGTGTGTGTGTGTGTGTGTGTGTGTGTGTGTGTGTGTGTGTGTGTGTGTGTGTGTGTTTGCATAAGAACAGCAGGTTGGACATTTACTTAGGAGTGAAATCAGAATTACTATTTCTGAGAGAGAGCTAGAGGGATGAGAGAGGATAGAAAAGGGAATTAGAGAAGAGGGGGGTGGACAAAGGGAGAGAGGGGAGACAGAGACAGACAGATGGAGAGAGTCAAAGTTGTAAGAGATGTCAGTGTCTAAGATAATAATTAATAATAATAACTAACATTTATATAGCAATTACTACGTGCCAGGCACTGTACTAAACACATTACAATTAATTTCTCATTTGAGATGATATCTGAGATAAAAACACCATTGATATACTTTGCTAGGACATAAAAGAAATCAGAAATGACCTCATGATGATAATCATGAGACAGAAATTGAATCCCTACTAATAACGAATATTTCTATAGCCCTTTAATGTTAGAAAAGCTCATCATAAAGTATGTATTTAATATTTTACATATCTGCCTATAGCTACTTCATATATTATATACATGTATATATACACTCACATACATTATATATACATAATACACACATGCATATACATACATTTGATTCAGTTCTACCTGGACAGAATAAATTTTAAGAGTACTGGAGAAAATTCTAGTCTTAGGACTAAAGTCTTGGGTTCAATTGCTGGCTATGTGCCTCTGGTTAAGTCAGTCTCATTTTCTCATTTGCAAATCAGATACCTACCTAGCTCAGAAGTTGAGGAGAGAGATTTAAAACTTCAAGTAATCTATAAATGGGGACTATTTTTGCCTCTAATTGCTTTTTGAAGTTTCATGAAAATATTTTTTAATTGGGTAAACTATGTTGTGGCAGCAACATTCTGCAGTAAGCCTTAGTGGGCTAACGGTAAGAGATGGCCAGCCCAAGTCAGTGGAAAATCCAAACCATAGTTTAATAAGAATATAATGTTCTTTGACATATGCTCAGAAGAGTCACAGAACTTAGAGGGTATTTTAAACATAATCTTTATATCAGGAAAAATTAAGGAAGGCCCCTAGCACTCTGAATTGACTCTCTGAAATGAACTTTTAGGAGGACAGAGATGGACAGTCATGAAAGGTTTGGATCTACATCATTGGAGAGAAAACCCATATCACTGAGATTGTTACCTTTACATATATGCATGTGTGTTGTGTGTGTATGTATTACATACATACATATGTGTGTGTGCAAAGGCTTACAAAGTGCTTTTCTTATAATAAGCCTATGAGGGGTGGCTAGGTGGCGCAGTGAGTAGAGCGCCAGCCCTGGAGTCAGAAGGACCTGAGTTCAGATCGGGCCTCAGACACTTAACACACACAAACAAAAACGTAGCCATGTGACCTTGGGCAAGTTACTTAACCCCAATCACCCTCCAAAAAGCAAAAAAAAAACCCAAAAAATAAATAAGCCTATGAATTAGCTTGTGTAAGTATACTTTTCCCTGTTTGGCATAAAAAACCACTGATAATATGATTGCAACCTACCTTTCTTGGTTGATTTTGTATTGTTTTGGACTATCTGAATCCTTGTCATCCTTCATACTCAACATTCCATCTCCTGACTATGTCTTTACACAGATTATCCTTGTGTTTGGAATCCTCACCCTCCTCACCTTTTTCTGGAGTCCTTCAAAGTTCAACTCCAACACCATCTCACACACAAGTCCTTTCTTTATAGCCATCAAATAATGGCGCTTTCTGTCCTATAAATGACTTTCCATTTACTTCAAATACATATTTTGCTTTCATAAAAAAGTAATTGCAAATAATTTACTTCTCTGGAAATACAAACCATGTCTGTGTGTCTGTTCTATTCCCTCTGTTGAACATAAAATCTAGGAAGGTAAAGACTTGTTCTCATTTTAAAAATTTGGTCCTAGTGCCTGTCACTATGTTATATATATATATTAGGCATGTAATAAATAGTAATAGCCAGCATTTATAGAGTCCTTTAAGGTTTAATAAGTGCTTCATATGTGTTATTTTATTTGATCCTAAGTTTCACAGATAACACACAGGAGGCACTGGAGTTCTCAGTCTCTAACAGGTTCACTCTTGATCTGGTCAGACAAGCAGACAAGTTTGGAGGGATTAATAATCTGCTTCATTCTAGTCTAGTCTTCTCAAACGGTTACTGGGAGAACCAGTTCCTACAGAAAACCCTAAACACTTTTCTCACAGGAGCCTTCGAGAAGGGGAACCAACTACCCCCATGTCTCAGTGGGGTCAATAGAGACAGACACAACTTTGTTCACTCCCTTAAATCCCCTTGAGCCTCAATGGGGGCCAGTTGAGGCACATACAGATTCCCCTATGGGTTTCCCATGGTTTCCCCCTGTGGTTTCTCCCCACTCACTGACCAATGCCCACCTGCTTTATAAGGCAATAGACAAAGAAGGCATCTTGCCACATTAAGCTCACAGGTTAACTTTAGCAATATCATCATTCTGTATATGCATAGTAAATATCAGTTATGTCACTCCCATATCTCCTGGCACAGCCTCAGTAGGACTGTCTGTCACTATGGTTCCAAGAATTACTATATAGGATCCTTGAGACTATTCTGGGAGTTATTATCTAATACCTGGAAGCTAGACATCCCCATGGCCATGAATCCTGAGAAATTAACTCTAAGAAGTATAACAAAATCCTCCTTACATATATCCTCACAACAACCCTGGGAATTAGGTGCTATTATTACCTCCATTCTGCAGATGAAGAAACTGAGGAAAATAGAGGTTGTGACTTGCCTAGGGTCACACAACTAGTAAATGACTGAGGCTGAATTTAAACTCAGATATTCCTAACTTCAAGTCTAACTCTCTATCCACTGAGTTGCTTCTTTGTTAAACTGAATTGGATTAAAACCTCCATTTTATAGATGAATAAGCTTGAGAAATAGTAAGTTCATGGTCACATAGCCTGACATTGGCAGAAATGGAATTAGAAATCTCCAAGTCCAAGATCTTTGTCCTTTACTCCACTGCCATATTAATAAAACTGTTTTTAATATTTTCAAATAGTTCTTAGTAAATTTCAATTATTCTACCTGGTGATGGGGATGGGGGTGAATCACACATTGAAGAATAACACTTGGCATTTATGCTGCCCAGGAAAATTATTAATTAGGTCATCTTTACAACAGCCCCTGCAGTGACATAATTAATAGTATAGTAGTAAAATAGTGTTCAAAATGATGAAACTAAGGTTAAGTGACTGGCCTGTGGCAACTTAGTAAGTCAAGGGTATAGCTACTTCAAAGTCATGGGGATTAGACTAGCAAGACAACTATAAAATGTCAGGATGCAATACCTTCCTGTGCTAGTTTTAGTCATCTATCTGCACTGGGTATGGAATTAGAATTGTTTTAAGTGTTTTACTTAAAGAGAAACCCCAGTACATGAAAAGGTATCTCTTAAAAAGTACATTACAAGTACCTTTTAAAATGGCCAGGTTTATGTTGTTAAAAGCAGGAGAATGACTTAGTAGCAGTCTATTCCTGACTTCAAACCCAGGGGAGCTTAGAGAGCTGGAACAGCATTAGTAACAATAGCTAACATTTATATAGAGCATTAAGATCTACAAAATGATTTACCCATATTAACTCTAACGTTGGTCCTCTCTTCAACCTTGAGAGGTAATTACTATTATTATCTTCTTTTTACAGATGAGGAAACTGAGGCTGTCAGAGGTTAAATGACCTGCTCAGGGTGGTCACATAGCTAGTAAGTGACTGAGGCAGGAATTCAAACTCAAGTTTTCTTTACTCTAAATCCTGCTAGGCCCCCTGACTGCATTGCATTGATCCCACGTGAAAAGGAAGGTGAGGACTAATAAGTGAAGGAAGTAATAAGAAAATAGACTTTGCTTTAAATATACCACCTTAGAATATGTTGGAGATCTTAGAAATTATTGAGTAGCACACTTTCAAATTCGTTGTAGTGAAAAGAATATTGCATTTGGAGTCGTAGCTCCTGATTATTATTTATATGATGTTGAGCAGCATAGCTGCTCTATCTGGACCTCAGTTATTTTGTTTATAAAATGAAAGAGTTGAACAAGATGGTCCCCAAAGTCTTATCCATTTTTAAATCATATCGCTCTGTTGACAAAGCCAAGACTCGAACTCGGTGTTTTCCCTAATGCTTCACTCTGTTTTAATCGGTACTGCCAGCTACAAGTAGAGGGCTCAGACAGTTCAGCAGCCTCTTCATTGGTCTTCTCTCATCTCTCCCCACGTCAACCTATTCTCCACAAAGACATCACAGTGATTTTTTCCTAAAGGGCAGATCTAACCATCCCCTCCCCAAATAACCCTTATTGAAAGTCTTTTCTCCCCCCATTTGTGATTAGGGTCATGTTTGCCAAGTGTGCTGTTTTGTTTATATCCTGAGCTCCTTTCCTTTTTTGAATACATTATTCCATTCCCTTCTATAGCTTCTTTTGGTTGCAGGATAGTCTTCTTATCCTAGTTTCTTTTATATTTGAAGTTCTTTCTCCTGGTTGCCTAGAGAGTATATTGTGAGCGAATTTTCAATTTAACCACTACATGTCTTACAATTTGAAGCGTGTGTGTGTGTGTTTCTCTTCCTTTAAGGATGGTGTGGATCCTTTCTATGGGTGCTTTGTTTTCTGGATTCACAGGTTCTGGAAAGTTTTCTATTACATTTTTTCCTTTAGAATGTTAAGATTTTTTTGACTTGTCATGCTCTATTGGGAGGACTTTAATCATTAATTATCTCTATACAATCTGTCTTTGAGATTAATGTTTTTTTTTCCCTTGTATAGAAAACATTTGTTCTCTTTGCTTCTCTTCTTCTAGATTGTCCTTCCATTTCAATGTTTTTTGCTTTGTTGTACAATTAGTTACATTCTCTTTAGCTTCTTTGGAGACACTTGCACTATGAATTTGTTCTTTTTGTTTGTTTTTTGCTTTTTTCTATTCCACTAATTATTTCTGCTGTGTGGGCCATATATTCTATCATTTGTTCCCTTTGAACTTTCAAGAGTCTTCTTTCCTTCTTGAACCATTCAGGAATATCCCATTGAGGTTCTGGGTTATCATGGGAATCCATAGGTTTCTGTGCTTTATGAGATGTTGATACAATTTCCTTTATCTAGAAATAGCTAGAGACACTTCTAATCATTTAAATGCCTTCTGTTTTAATCTCTTTAATGGCTATTTGCTTTCTTGTCCTCTAGGTTTTTAGCTCTTTTATTATTTTTTCTTTCCAAGATCTTTGGTGGCTTTTGTGTTTTACTTACTGCTTACTTTCTAATTCTTTCCTCTTTGGTGGAAGGTTGTAGTAGCAAGCACCCAAGCATACACAGGATGGCTGCTAGCACAGGTTCTTTTATCTGCTTTTCTAAAGGAAAGCCACTCAAAAGGAGTCAACAATCTTAGTTTAATCAAACATATATCATTTACCTAGTTCAGGGGGAAAAGTCAGTGCCTGGAACTTCAGAGAATACAAACAGAAGTTACACACAGACAAAAAAATACAAACAGAGAAAATAACACAGTTCAACAGACCAACAGGGTTTCTAGCTGTCTGACCATCACATATCTACATAGTTTCCAGAGAGAGAAGCACCAACATTCATGTTTTCAAAGCCAGGGCGAGGGGGCAGGGGTGAAAAGAGGGAGGCCTTAACGGCTGCAGCATCAGAGAACACATAACAACCTTTGTGACCCACTGCCTAATTGCAAAGTAACTAAAGGTGGGCCTTCCTGAAAAACATGCCTCCCCCAAGCAAGTTTCTCTTGTTGGGTTCCAAGTGAGGCCCACTAGGGTCAGGGAAGATCTGCAAATTCTCTTACCATTACAAAGTTTACACCTTTCTCTCCAAAAAGCTAAACCTCAGAGTTGTTTCAGCTTCCTCCTACATTGGGGAATTCATTTTTCACTGCTTTTAGTCCCTAACTCAAGAGGTTTTTGTGGGGTCATGACTGGTTTTAACTAAATATTAGCCTCCTTTCCTATAGGCCTTATTGCATCCCCACACCCTGGCTCCCTACCAGTTCCCTCCATTTTTTAGTACTCTGACTAAATGAAGCTGCCCCAGGCAGAGTGTACTTACAGCCTGCTATAGCTTCCCCACCTCAGCATATTGCTAGGCAGAGTTAAAATTGGCTGCTTGCTTTCTTAGAATGGTTGCATGAGGGGAAGTGCAGGCTATGCTAGGAGACACTGAAGTAGCAGCAGGGAAATTTCTGAATGGATCCCAGAGCATGTGCTGGTGGGTTGGGTTGTATACCTTGACAAAGCACGAAAGTTGGTGGGATGGGGGACAGTGTTAAGTGATCTGGTTATGAATTAGTGTTCTCTGCTGTTTATTTTTAAGACTTACTTTCTAAGTCTTCTTGTTTTGTTGGTTATAATTGCTCTCTCTGACACAAAATTCCTCTTTTAGAGGAATTTTTCAGAGTTAGTAGGGACCAGAGAAAATGTCTAGTCCTCCATTATGTTGTGTACCATTGCTTAAGAGGATTCAAAAAATTCAATTCAATAAACATATTAAGCATATTCTATGTGCCAGGCACTGTGCTAAGCACTGGGGATACAAATAAGAGAAAAAAAGAGTCTGCCCTCAAGTAGCTTATAATCTAATGGTGGGAGACAACACCCAAAAGGAAGCTGGAAAGAGTGTGTATGTGTGTGTGTGTGTGTGTGTGTGTGTGTGTGTGTGTGTATGTGTGCGCTATAAGAAATGACAAACAGGATGATTTCAGAAAAACATGGAAAGGCTTACATGAACTGATGCACAGTAAAGTGAACAGACCCAGAAAAATGTTGTATACAGTAACAGCAATATTGTTTGATGAAGAATTGTGAATGATTTAGCTATTCTCAACAATACAATAATCTGAGACAGTCCCAAAGGACTAATAATGAAGCATACTATCTACCTCTGGAGAAATAATTGATATTGATTGAATATAGATTGAAGCATACTATTTTCACTTTTTCTTTAATTTCTTTTCTTTTACTTGAGTCTTATTGTACAAAATGATTAATATGAAAATGTTTTACATAATTGCACATGTGTAACCTATATCTGATTCCTTACCATCTCAAAGAGGGGGGAGAGAAGGAAGGGAGCACAGGCTAGAATTTGGAACTTAAAACTTTAAATAAAAATGTTTTCAAAAAAAAGAAAGTGTGTGTATGGTGGGGGGAGGGGGTCACAACAGGGTACTTAGCGCAAGGCATCTTATTCCCTGGAGATGAAATGAGGCAGAGATCCAGATGCAAAGGAATGTTAGTCCCAAATCTGTGATCTATAAAGGAAGGCTTTTGGAGGAGTTTAGTGCTGTACCCCTAGCCTTACAGTCAAGACAGGAGAAGTGGCTGAGGGAGGTGGTATCCAAAGCTTGCTTAAGCAGCATGGTGATGAGATTAGAAGTAATCATTTTATCCTAGGAGGGACATCTTTTCTGTGGAATTGAAACCACATACAGTGACAGATGCACTGTGGAGTGAGTGTATGGCAGCCTCAGAATCAGAATAGCCTAAGATGATATCCTTTTTCTAAAATGTATTGACTGTATGACGTCAGGAAAATAATTTACCCTCTCCATGTCACCAGGCAACTTTCTGAGATGATAAATTGTTGAAAATTTGCCTATCAGCATTGTGGAGAGAATATCCCCAGTGGGAGATACTTATACAGGTAATATCAGTGGTCATCACCCTCCTCTCCCCCCAAAAAACCCCCACAAAAACAAAACCTTTCCAAAACAAGCAATAAAACCCTGAAACCAAACCACATAACAATTCCAGAAACAGAGGGAGAGAGAGACAGAGACAGAGACAGAGACAGAGAAGAGGTATGAGACAAAGAACATTAGATTTGGAAAAATTGGTTTTCAATCTTGGCTTGGTTATTTCTTGCTGGGTAAACTTAGGGAAGCTGCTTAACTACTGGATTTTAGTTTCTCCATCTGCAAAATGAGGATTAGGCTAGATGATTGCTAAAGTCCCTTCCTGGTCTAAATTCTGTTATCCTATTCAATTCTAAATGATCAGTTCAATCTCTGTTAATAGGAATGCTCTTTAAGCAACCATTCTAGGAGAAGGGATCTGTGTAACCTTCAAATGAACAACATGGATTTACCACATGGTATATGCCTGGCAATGTTAGATAATATGGGGAGCATGAGGACCTTGTTCTCTATCATCAAGGATCTTAGCAGTGAGTCTGACAAAGACATCTATACAGGAAAAGTTAAATCAAAAGAGAAGGGTTATATAGAATAACACATGAGGTCACAAGGCAGGACACAATGATTTTCTAAAGATTTTTATGAAAAATGCTATAAATTCAAAGGAAGGTAAAAATATTGTCAAATCACTTCTGTCTGTGTCCTAATCTATACAATGGACACCAATATACTTTTCTATGTAACCCACAGGGCCATTGAGATGAAAGCATTTTATAAAATTTAAAGCAATATACAATGTGAGGGAATGTTTGCTAGCAGTAGTGTAATAGGTAAGGAATTTCAGTTTATAAATTTCTTGAGAACTGTAGTTGTTTTACAAGAGGTGATAGAAAAAGGGATCTGTGATATTTCTCAGTATAGGAAACTTCCTCCTCCAGTTCAGATTTTAACTTGTCTATGAAATGTCCACATAGAGTTTAAATGACTTGCCAGTGTGTTGTCAACCAATAAGCATTTATTAAGTGCATTTATGAGTCAAGCTCAGATACCATGCTTAGTATGTATCAATCACATATACTAAGTGTCAGGTTAGATTTGAACTCATGTTTTCCTGACTTTAGGCCTAACACTACTAACAGGGGTGGGGAAACTGCAGCCTCGAGGC
Source organism: Gymnobelideus leadbeateri (assembly GCA_011680675.1). Classification (NCBI taxonomy): domain Eukaryota; kingdom Metazoa; phylum Chordata; class Mammalia; order Diprotodontia; family Petauridae; genus Gymnobelideus; species Gymnobelideus leadbeateri. Next base: position 11,995 of record WOXC01011671.1, on the reverse strand, counting down.
CACATGTGGCCCTCTAGGTCCTCAAGGGAGGCCCGTTGACTGAAGCCAAACTTCACAGAACAAATCACCTCAATAAACGTATGTTCTGTAAAACTTGGGCTCAGTCAAAATACCTTAGCGAAGAACCTAGAAGGAGACACATGGCCTTGAGACCACAGGTTCCCCAGCCCTGTGCTACAACGTGCTTCTTATATCTATGTAATTTGCACGTAAGTTTTAAATAGTGTTAATTAATGATAACCTGATTTTATACATGTGGAGAGGAAGGAAAAGGACACTTCCTAGGACCATGGACTTTAGTAATCAGTGGTAGTCCATGAAGCCAGATCAGAATTGTCCTTTCTGCTTGGAGGAGTGCTTTGGGCCTGCTTCCAGATACATGGTGACCCAGAGCTGAAAGGATTTGGTGTTTTTGTATCATATGACAAACCCAGAGTTCCCTTGGCCCTCTCATGGCCATCCATAGTTGCAGTGGTATGGGGGGCTATGTCAATGACAGAAAAAATAGTTTCTCTCTTCAGTTCTCTAAGTGGCAATATGTGATTCTGAAACCTATAGTGGCAGGTAGGAAAAAGTTGGCCTATATATACTCCAGGATCATGGTGGTTGAGCCTAAGAGGCAGTTAGTATAAAAGGACTCAACTTTATTTGTAGTTTCTTGATCTTACTTAAATGGCTATCCAACCTTGGCCATGGCCAGGCTTAGAGACAATCCTGTGTGTCTGAAAGGTCTGCAGATCCTGGGGCCAACAATGTCAGAGTTATATAGTGGCAGAGTTGTCCTTGTCAGTCCCTCATGGGATCATAGACACAAAATGATAAGGAAACCTTAAAAGTCATGAAGTCCAGTCCCTTCACCTTATAGATGAAGAAACAGGTTGAGATAAATTAAGTGACTTAAACAGGGTATTTGAACTCAGGTCTTCTGGACTCCAAAGCCCAGTGCTCTATCCATCTTAGAATCTACAACTTCCACAAAGAGGATTGACTCAAATATGACTGCTTTATCAACAGACACACCAAGACACATTTGTATAGACCAAGTTCCTTCTTTGCATAGAAGGGTGATAAATTTATTAACATCTCTCCATTGCACTAAACCGCATTATTTCTCTAACATGAATTTTAGAGTAATAGAATTTTTAAACTGAAAGGAACAGGCATCCAAATATAGTATTGCCTTAATACAAAGTATTAATTCTCTAATGGTAGACCTTCAAATAAGGGGTGAACTACTAGGGCCAGGAGACATAGTTCAGAACTTAACCACACCACCACACATGGGCAGCTGACTGCTTGAACTAGACAGGCTCCAACTGTGTGTTGGGTGGAGGAGTAGAATACAGGTTCTGCATACTCTAATAAGTTGCCAATCCTATGTCTGTCCACATGAGGAATTTGGAATCTACATCAAACTCCATGTAGGTACTAGTCTGGAGTTGAAGGATACTTCTAGAACTATGAGTCATTTTAGGACCCTAGGCCTTAACCTTGAAAATACTCTTTCCCCTTTATTACCCTGTGGCTGTCTACCTCCCACTTGGAAATTTGTTTTGCTGTGCCCAGCACATTAGTATTCTACAAGTATGCATGAACTTTGGGGTAGAAAATCAATTTTAAAATAACATTTTCAGAATTAAAGCCTGCAAATCCCCTGTGATGGCTTGAGAAGCCACAGAGGAAACGCCAGCACCACTCTTTACCAAGAAGCTAAATAGCGTAAGCTTCCCCACCCCAGAAAATTCAGATATTTCATTCTGTATTTGACAGTCCGTGAACTCTTCTGCTCCTCCACAGGCAAGATGTGGAATGATTTATAGAAGCACAGCAGAGGCAATTATTAATTCACATCAAACTAAGCCTTTTCCCCCCTCTTCCTTCTTTTTTTTTCTGTTCACTCCTACTTAGTCCTTTTTCTGGCCTTAATCTTTTTCTATCCTGGCTGTTTCTGCAAGTCTCTCCCCATACTAATCTCCTCCGTTTAAAGTATATTCATTCCTTTGCCACAGTTAGCTCCTAAATACTCTCTTCATCACTTTGCTCAGGAATCATGTCTGAAGCCTCTTTCCAGCCCTGTGTTATCATTCACACTGCTGTTCCCTTCATTGCACCTCTCATTAGCGCTTTCCTTTTTTCATTCCATAGATATCTTGTTGGCAATGAATATTCAAGGCTGTCCACAGTCTGGTACCACCCTTTTCCTCAAGCCTTATTTCATAAAAAAGCCACTAAGAACTCTAAGCTTCAGCCAAACAGCTAATTTCTACCCCCCCACCCCCGCACGTATTATGATTTTTTTTTTTTTTGCCCCAGCTCACTTTTGCCTATGCTTCTTTGTTCAAAGCAGCTGAATAGGTCACTGGTTCAGGTCAGGAAAATCTGAGGTTAAATCTACCCTCAGATACGTACTAGCAAGTCATCTAACTCGATTGCCTCAGTTTCCTCAACTGTAAAATGAGCATAATACTAGCACTGACTTCACAGAGTTGTTATGAGGATCGATATTTCTAAAGTGCATAGTAGTGTCTGCCACATAGTAGACATTTAATAAAAACATATTTCCTTTCTTCCTAAGCTTATAATCTACTTTCTCCTTGTTTGCATGTATATTAAAAAGAAATTCAAATTTTAGCTCCCTCACAAACTGTCCTTTTTTTACTGTTTTACAGAGTATTTGCCATGAACCCATCATGCAATAAGTTGTATTATAAATTATCTGTATTGATGTCTTAATCCTTAAATTGACTGCAAGTACCATGAGGGAAGGAAGGTACTGTGTCATCTACATTTTGTACCTAGAATGACATGCCATATATTTTAAGGCATGGTTTTTGGGTTGTCATAATATTCACTAAATATAAAGGCCCATTGGTAGTCCGTGAAAGATGGGGTAACTATACTTGAGAATTTGGCATTCTTGGCTATCATAGCTCCTTTTCTTCTTTCTTTCCAGTCTCTCCTACCCTTTCCTTTTATTGGGTCATTTCTCCCTTGCCTCCTCCAAACCTCTTGTAATAAGCAGTGTTTCTGCCAAACCAATTTACTATAAGCTGACTACTGCACTGGAAACACTAAATCAGACTTACACTCATTGATGCAGAGAACCACTATTAGACTGTGCAATTATCTATTCAACAATACAAACATCATTCCCCTGAGGAACAAATCAGCTGTCTGATTTTTGTAGGTCCCAGTAAGTATGTCTCAGACTGGTGTTCATGATGAGGTTCCCTCTCTGCCCAGCCAGAGGCTACATGTCTTCCAGTAAGGCAGTGTACTGTCAAGCCTCCATCAATCAGTACTGCTCTCCAGAGAAGGCAGGATGCTGGAATCTGCAAGTGTGGGGATTGCAGGAGTTAGTTCCGGTGGCCACCCAGAAGCAGATGGATAGTGGGGGCTTCCAGTGAGATATTCTAGTTCTGGCTAAGGGTTTTTGGAGATTAAATCCCACGTTTTTAATGGTCAATATGCACATTGCTGCACACACCAATCAATGGTGAATAATCACCTACCTTTATAATGAAAGGAAACTACCAATAGAAGTTTTCCATTCCTAGCATTGTTAGCAATTTTGTCAGTTTGTTTACCAGATTTGGGGGATACAAGAATATTATTACCAAATATTCACAAATGGTTTATCTTATTACAGAAAACGACAAACTTACACCTAATCACAAAATGAATGGAAATGTGTAAGCTAAGTTAACATACATATTTCTATTAAATGTGTTTCTAATTTAGTCTATTCCCTTGTTCAAAATTTTGGTAGTTTTATACTAGAAGGAAATATAAATCATGAAGATATGGTGTGTGACCCCTTGCTTATTTCTATTTTCAAAATGTGATTCAATTTAACAATTAATTATTAAGCAACTATTACATGTAAAACCCAGTGCTACATGGAGTTACTTCTGCTGAGGTGAAGACTAGAAAAGTGAATATAAAATGGGGGGAAGGAAGACACAGGCATTTCTTAAGCATTTACTATGTACCAGGTACCATGCTGAGTGCTTTATAAGTATCTTATTTGATAATGGGAACACTAATTATAATTTTCTGGCATATCCATGATCTCTTAAGTTTGGGTCCATGGGGGCAAAGCACAACTCACCTGCATGTTTGCATCCCTGGTGATTCTTGTCAGCACATCCATCCATCCACCCCCCACCCTATCCAATCCGTGAGCACTTATTCTCTGTCAGCTACTGTGCTAAGGACTGTGAATTAAAAAAAATGAAGCTAGCCCCTTCCCTCAAAGAACTTACATTCTAATGGAGAAAATAGCATGCACATAAGTAGATAAATATAAGATATATGCAGAATAGATGCAAAGTAACATTAGGAGGATGGGTAGGGCTCAAACCTCCAGGGTGGGGTAGGGTAAGCCAAAAATGCCTATCCCTTTCCACAAATCCTTTGCAGAGAATCTGTCCAACACTCAGGAGAACATATTCTGACTAGGAAAATATTTAGTGAATATCAATTTAGTTCTAGGGATGCCCATCAGTCATAGTTGATCCTTACTGTATGACATGGTGTTGTCAATTAATTACCTATGTGAAATTGTACAAGTCACTGTATCTGAGCAAACCCAAGTTTATTCTTAAAATAAAAAAAAAAATTATACTAGTTCATCTTTTCCAGCACCTATTATTGTTTGAAATAAAAAGCTATAGAAAGAAGGTTATGAGTAGATATTCTCGTCTCCAAATGAGATATCTATGTTCTATATGGACTTGAAAGTAATATAACTACATTTCTTTGAGAATATTTTATAGAAATTTGTTATTAATTTATACTAGGAACAGTTTAAATTAGTCAGATTAGCCTGGATATCTTTTTCCTCAAATAGTTAAAACCATGGAAGAAAATTAGCCTTATCAAATATGTTATCTTATTTGATGAAAGCCGAAATGGCATCAGATTTACTATAAAAATGTTTCCCTTTAATTTTTATGGGGCAGATATTTCCCAGTATTGGCATGCCACTTTGACCATGGAGTTGGGAAAAACACCTTTAAACATTTATCAAACATCTGCTATTTGCTAGACACTGTGCTCAGAATTTTGCAGTATTATCTCATTTGACCCTCACAGCAACTGGGAGGTAGGTGTCATTATTATCTCCATTTTAAAGTTGAGGAAACTGAGGCAGACAGGTAAAGGGACTTACCTAGGGTCACACAGTAAGTATCTGAAGCGGTAGACTTAATGATTAGCTTTAGATCAACTAAAACTCAGAACTCCTAAACTCAAGTGATCCATCTGCTTATGCTTCCACATAGTTTCAGTGACTACCCATTGTAGTATAGTTTAGATCCCCAATAAAAGGTTTGCTAAGTTTTTCAGTTTTTAAAAAATTACTTCCCTTAATTTTCTAGCCATTTGTTCCTCCAAATGAATTTTCTTATTTTGTGTCACTTTATGAGGCAATCTTATCATTTCAATTAGCTCTAAATCACCTAAATTAATTTAGGTAACATCACCATTTTTATTATATTTGAATGATGCATCCATGAGCAATAACTTACTTCCAATTACATAAATCTTTCTAATTTTTGTAAATAATATTTTGGTTGTCCTTAAATTTCTTGTAGAAAGAACAGTTCTTCATGAAGCAGAGTACAAGGAAAAGAAGACTGATTATTAGGATCAGAAAACCTAGGTTCAAATGAAAACTCTGATAATTATTACCTGTGTGACCCTGAACATCTCTAAGTTTTCTCATCTATAAAATGACAAGTCTGGGTCATTGCATCATCTCTAAGACTTCTCTAAGGTTTATTCTTTTTTTTTTTTCAATTTATTTATTTATTTTTAATTTTCAACATTTATTTCCACAAGATTTTGACTTACAAATTTTCTCCCCATCTTTCCTCTAGCCCATTCCCCAAGGTAGCAAACCTACTGAATACCTCTTCCCCCAATCTGTTCTTCCTTATATCCTCCACCATACCCACCTTAGCTTTCTAGTAGGGCAAGATGGATTTCTATACCCCAGTGCCTGTATATCTTATTTCCCAGTTGCATGTAAAAAACAATTTTTAACATTTCTTTTTATAACTTTGATTTCCAGATTCTTTCTCTTCTTTCCTCCTCACCCACCCCCACTGGGAAGATGAGCAGTTCAGTATAGATTGTACATGTGTAGTTATGCAAAATGTTTCTATAGTAGTTATATTGTGAAAGATTAACTATATTTTCCTCCATCCTATCTGTCTGCCACTTATTCTATTTTCTACTTTGACCCTGTTCCTTTTCAAAAGTGTTTGCTTCTAACTACCCTCTCCCCCAATCTGCCCTCCCTTCTATCATCCCTGCTCTTAACCCCTTCCCCCGCTATTTTCCTGTAGGGTAAGATACCCAGTTAAGTGTGTATGTTATTCCCTCCTTACACCAAATCCAATGTGAGTAAGGTTGACTCATTCCCTTTCACCTTCCTGTTCTTTGCCTCCATTGTAACAGTTTTCTCTTGCCTCTTTTATATGAGATAATTTACCCTATTCTACCTCTCCCTTTTTCCTTCTCCCGATGTATTCCTCTTTTACCTCTTAATTTTGTTTTTTAGATATTATCCCTTCATATTCAACTGATCCTATGCCCTCTGTCTATGTATACCCATATACCCTCCTATACATACATATGGATGAATATATACATACATATATGTATGTATACACACACACACACACACACACACACACACACACACACACACATATATATTTGATTTGAGTTCTTGTCTGATACATAGTAGGTGCCTAATAAAATTATTTTGACTAACATTGTTTTTATATTGTTTTGTTGTTGTTGTTTTTTTTTTGGTATTCTGCTAAACTACTTTTCTCTTTTTAAACCAATATCATGTATTCAGAATGAAAACTCTTAATAATATAGTAAAATCTTTTTTTTTTTAATTTAGAAAGTGGATTTTATTACCGCGGGACTGTCGGGGTACATGGTCACCTAAATCAGACAGCACTTTGGCACAGACAGCGTACAGGTTTTATAGAGGTTCCATAGCCAGGTTACATAAGCTGAAATTACAGTGATGTAAGCTGAAACTCCAATGATTGGTCAGTGTACACTTGAAACTACAATTAGTGATTGGTCAGTATACATTTGAATTGCCCACTAGTGCCAAACCCTAGGCTGGGACTCCCACCCACAGATTAATCAAGGGTAAGCAAGGGGTGGGGGTTTTGCCTGTTTACAGATTAAGCAAGGTGGAGTTCTCTGTTTTACAAATCAATGAAGGAGAGGTTGGGCTGCCTGTTTTACAAATCAGGGAAAGGGTGAGTAGATTTGTGTCTGACATTTGGGAAGGGCAGAGTGGAACTGGGTCCAACATTCCCTACTCTTTCTTGTAGGTATGTCAAACCTTTGACATAGCTGGGTTCACATCTAGGGATCACATTTGGATTACCCAATTTTGTTCCTAAAGGATGGGGGGGGGGGAATCCCTGATAATTAACATTAATGGAGTTAACACTGGATTTAACGAATTGTAGAAGACAATGAGATAGGGTCCTACAATTAGAGCTATGATCAGGAGGAGAGGCTAATACTAATACCAATACCAAGGCTGATATCAATTTAGTGAGTTAGGGGATGTTCCAGGGGAACAGGGACTGATACTCATTCTCAGAATTTTCCAGCTCCCTCTGTCCATTAGCAATATTCTGGCTTACCAACTTCTGACTCTCCCTCACCACTCCAGAATTGTTGCACAGAAGCAACAAGCCTCACCACGGACTGCACACAGGCCACCCTGTTTAAGAAGGTCAAGGCCTCTGGGTTCTGAAGAACCACCTCCGCCAGAGAGTCTACCTGTCTTTCCAGGGCTGAGATGGACTACTCTATGTGGGAGAGGTCAATATTTACCTGTGTACTTAAGGCCTGATAGTTGGCCTCCCCCTTAATCAAGGCTGCCATCCCAGTTGCTGCAGAACCCACAAGGCCCAAGCCCACTGAGATGGGAATGAAGAGTGGTACTGCCTGCCTTAGGTGGTGGCTCAGTTGCCTTTCTGGGAAAAGTACTGCCAACCTTGTTCACCTGGGAGAAGGGTGACCTGGGGAATTATGGCCACTAGGATACACAGGGGGCCCTCAGTGTGTTGTTGTCTGAGGAACACTGTAGCAGAGACATACTGGGTAAGGCCATTGTGGCATGCCCACCAGGCTCCTAGAGGGGCAGGGAAGTAGTCTGAGCTAGAGGCCTAAATAATGTGGGTTTTTTCACAAATTGAGCTATACTGAGAGCTGGATAAAAGGGTGCTGGATGATATGAGGCAGAAACCTGTTCCCTGTACATCCCCAAGGGAGAGCCTTGGGTGGTCCCAATAACAATTCTGTGTTGGAAATAGGTGTGACTGAGGCATTTAGTGCCACTCTTATTAGTAAGGAGGCTAGGGCTCAACACAAATCCAGAAATCTTTTCCCAATAAGTGGTTAGAGCTGTTAAGTGTTTTATGAACAGCTGACAGAAGGGTAATTAAGGGGACCTGATAATTGTGAGATTCCTGAACCTTTGAAGATGAGGGGAGCATATGACCTGACAGGGGCCCATGTGGTGACAGCTGGTATTGTGATTTGGACATTGGGGTTCCCTATTGGGGCAGGGATAGCTAAGCAATGGGATGACAATGGGGGAGGGGCACAGAAGGCTTTTTGATTATAGTCAATACTGAGGTCTTTCCCACCTGTGCTCCCTCCTCCCCTTGGGGACTATGATTCCCAGGACTCAAGAAACCGGGGTGCCCCAGGTGGCATCAGACACGATTGTATGGATTTGGAACAATTGGTCCAATCCCTCACTACCACCTGCCTAGTAGCACAGGGAGGCACCAGGACTAGGAGAGGGGAGGTGGTAAGCTGTGACACAAGCACAGGCACACAGGCATCCCGTATCTGAACAGAGTAGGTAACCTGCATTTACTGGTGGGCCCCCAAAATAGTCCAGTTCTGGGGAACAGGGAGTTGAGGGGTAGCTGTATGCTCCAGTTCTGGAAAAGTCCAGGACTGGCCATTTCCTGTGGTTAACACCCAGGTATAGCTTGGTTTGGGGGCATATGGATTGTGGGGGACCGTGCAAGGAGGTAAAAGGGGAATCAGGGAAAGGATTGGATAGTCTTAGCTTTAGGGGGTCCTCGTGGACTTCTGCTTTCCATTCTGAGGTGACAGCAGGCTTCACTCTGGTGCAATGGAGTCATGTGGGAATAGAGTCCACTTTGACAGCAGTAGGTGTAGTGGGGATCATGATGTGTGGTCCCTTCCACCTTGGTTCCAGACCATGAATTTCTTTTTACCAGCACAGAATCCCCAGGTTGAAACAGGTAAGCTGAGTCTGAACTCAGGATCAGGAGAGCTGAGGGAAGCAGTTTTTTCTGAATCACCTGCAGACCCTGAAGGAACTTGATGAGGGAAGAGTTAGTGATTTCAGCTTTTAATTCTTCCCGGATTAGAGGAAGAATGGGTGGTGGTCTTCCAAATATATGTTAGGGAATGGTCTGGACTTTCTCAACCTTGAGTTCTGAGCTCTGAGAAAATTTCTGATGCTGGCTGCTCAAGCAAGTCAAAGCTGAGAATCCAAGGACCTGACCCAATTCTCCTGGTGAAGCCAAACCTTATCTGCTTTTGTTCAGCTTTCTATAAATAAACTTTAAAAACAGTTTGAATTAACCTGGTGTTAAAAATGTTATCTTACTTTTCTCTCAACTAAAGTATCTCTGATTAAAATAAATATCAGGCACCAAAGTACTCTGTCATTCCAATCACCTGATCATTCCCCCCTTAAACAGCTGGGACCCAAAATCATTTGGGTAGATCTATGTTTCATAGGGAGCTGGGTACACAGATTATATATACAGTATACAGTGAATAAGGATTCACTCAGGAAGAGATAATTCATAAATTGAATCCTTAACATAAATTCAGTTGCAAATGTTAACTTTTGCTTAAAGCATGAAAGGACTACAAATTCAAATCAAAACAGTTTTTACAATCTCATTAAACCTTGATGAAGAAAGTTAGTTGAAAACTTAAAATGATCTTAAGCAGTTTGCATAACTTTCTGCACATGAACTAATTCTAGATGAGAAATAACATTAAATTTTCAACTAAGCTGACAAAAAAAAAAACCTCACAAATGTAGAGATTACATTCTTAGGGGTGTGTCAGATCAGATCTCTAAGCCTGGGCCTGATCAATAACCTGAGGACAATCAGTGACAGCTGGGGAGAAAAAGGCCAGTGGGTCTCCACTGAATGAGGGGTGGAGATGGAAAGGGGCTGACCCAAAAAAGGCTTATCAGCTTCTTTAACAGGCAGGGCCTCAGCAGCAATGGCCTGGAGGCAAAGGGCCCTCCAGCAGCTACAGAATCCAGGGGCCCAGATTTTTTGATTAGCTGTAATAGTATTCCTACTTCAAAAATGTTTCTTAAGTACACTTAGCTAAATAGACCTTTAGATACACAATACAGTCTCAGAAAGATGGTAACAAATTAACAATGAGTATCAAATGACATCAAATGACTTAATTCTGGCACAGATTTAAAGTTAGACAGATACCAACATGCCAGTCATACAATTCTGATTACAAGTATTTCACAAATGCTATTAATTTTCCTTTTACAAATTCAAGGAACAAGTCAAGCTGGGATAGCAAAAAGCTTTTTTGTTTTTTTTAAGCAATCCCAATATCCTATTAACAATTTCTTAAAGATTTAATTCTTAGTTAATTTGACCAGGACTTGTAAATTGTAAATTATCCAAATGAAAATTTCAAAATATTGCAACAGGGAGAAATTTGGTGGACCTTTTGAAAGTGAGCTCTGAATTTGCCAATCTCAAAGCTCCGCACTTAATTGGCTTTAATTGGTCAGGCAGGAGAGATTTTTAAATTTGACAAAGAGGGGCCTGCCTCCCTACCTGCCACAATGCTCACAAGGAGGGCTCTGCAGGGCCTTCACTTTCTCTTGCCTGAGCCAGCAGAAGCTCAGGGTGGAGGTCAGTCAGACCAGCCCTTAGTCTGACCCGGGAACCAGGCTGGCCCACCCCTCCCCACCAGCCAAGGCCATGAGCCATGTGGCCTGACCAAGCCAGGCTCAATAAGGCCAATTAGGCTGGGTCAATGGATTTCCTGGGGGGATGGCTGACTCAAAAAAGGGTTCTTCTGGAAACTAAGATATCATCTTTCCAGTGGAAATCAGAAAAGCTTCCTTGAAGGTGCTCTTCTGATAGCCACTCAAATACCTACTTTACAGGAATAGAAACTTTAAAATGAGACTTTAAACAACTGAGCTCAGGACAAAACTTTACGATACTCCCTACATATTACAGTCCTTATCCACTTGATTGCTGCCCGCAGATTCTCAACAGGAAGCAAATGAGTTCAAGTGAACAGGACACAGATAACAAGACAAATGAACATATAACCAGACCAGATTCGGGCAAGAGGGTCGACATCTTGAGCCTTGCCCGGGGAAGAGGTGCCTTATGGGGGGCACTATAAGCCTCCTCAGGCTCTCTTTCCCTCCAGACATTTACCGGCATATTTAACCAGACATACCTCGAGGGTATTTAACAAGACATTTACCAGTATATTTAGACAGACATACCATGAACAACATTTAACTTACCCCCCAAACTGGAGGTCCTGGATCCACGAAAAGCCGAATGAGGAGCAAGTTGGAGTCAGGAGGCAGGCACAATCTTCCCTCCTCGAGACCTGGGGCCCTGGAATGTTATCAGGGGCTAGCCCCGCTAGGGCTCCGGGCAAGCGGATGCCTACCTCCAGAGGCTGAGCTCTTCTTACTTGGGGATCTTTGGGGAGACATGGAACACCCCAAATCTCACTAGGGCCTCCAAATGTTGTACCTTAATAAAAGCAAGACAGAAGATCCCCAAGATTAAATATAGAAAGTGGATTTTATTACTGCGGAACACCACGGGACTGTCAGGGTACATGGTCACCGCGGTGTTCCGCAGTAATAAAA